>CM059450.1:25925672-26061657 GCA_030390025.1 Squalus acanthias | reverse complement strand
GGGTTGGGGGGGTCCCCCTCCGGGTTGGGGGGGTCACCCTCCGGGTTGGGGGGGTCACCCTCCGGGTTGGGGGGGTCACCCTCCGGGTTGGGGGGGTCACCCTCCGGGTTGGGGGGGTCACCCTCCGGGTTGGGGGGGTCACTCTCCGGGTTGGGGGGGTCACTCTCCGGGTTGGGGGGGTCACTCTCCGGGTTGGGGGGGTCACTCTCCGGGTTGGGGGGGTCACTCTCCGGGTTGGGGGGTCACTCTCCGGGTTGGGGGGGGTCACTCTGGGTTGGGGGGGTCACTCTGGGTTGGGGGGGTCACTCTGGGTTGGGGGGGTCACTCTGGGTTGGGGGTCACTCTCTGTGATTCTCTCTCTCTGACAATGTGTGGGGGTCCCCCCGGCAGCGCGCTTACCTTGCCCAGGGGGAATTTCTGCAGGAAGTCGGCGCTCCTGTTGGTCTGGCCGAAGGTGAAGTGCGGCGGGCCGGCCCGCAGCCGCAGCTGGGCGCCGCTGTAACGGGCGGCGATCAGCGCCTTGAACGCCCGCCAGTTCTCGGGGTATGTGTAAAGAGTCTGCAGTGGGGGGGAAAAAAAGAAAAGCACAGGTGGATATTAGAGTGGCCGACCGAGGCTCTGGAGCCGCCAGCCGGCTCGCAAGACGCAGGATGGCGCCGATGCACCGCGGATTCGATTGGAACGCTGACTTACCCCGGCCGCCATCTTACACAGGGAGCGAGAGAGAGAGCGAAAGGCCCGGCCGACGGCAGCGTCGCAAAGAGAGGGCGTGGCCTCCCGGGTGATTGACAGCCGGCGGCTCCCAGCGCTGCCCAATCACCATGGCAACCCTTTGGGCCTACACTCACTGTCCAGCCTGAGCCACAAAATCACAACATTTCTTTTAAGTTGATTTTCCTGATTTTTACCCGCACTTCTCAACTGGGTTTACAATTCCACCCTGCCCCCTGGCGCCCCGGGCGGGGCTTCGGGGGAGTGGGACCAGCCGAAGCGCTCTGGCAGAGAGCCGGCACGGGCTCGACGGGCCGAATGGCCTCCTCCTGCGCTGGAACCGTACTATCATGCTATTCTTACACAGCGCACAAGCAGGCCGTTCGGCCCGCCCTGCCCATGCTGGCTCTTCGAAAGACCTGTCCAATTTAGCCCCCGTGCGACCCCAGTTTTCCCCACCCCCCCTCATAGCCCTGCAGATTCGCCCTCCTCAAGAGCTGCCAACCGGGAGATGAATCTTTCCTTTCCAGAGGCTCCAGGAGGGTTGGTGGCTCCTGAAGATCTCCTGGACAGCTCTCTTTCGGCCGCACAGATGCAAAGGGCCGAATGGCCTCCTTCTGTGCAGTGTCAGCTGTGGCTCAGTTGGTAGCACACTCGCCTCTGAGTCAGAAGGTTGTGGGTTCACGTCACACTCCAGGGACTTGAACACATAAATCTAGGCTGACACTCCAGTGCAGTACTGAGGGAGCGCCGCACTGTCGGAGGGGCGGTACTGAGGGAGCGCCGCACTGTCGGAGGGGCAGTGCTGAGGGAGCGCTGCACTGTCGGAGGGGCAGTACTGAGGGAGCGCCGCACTGTCGGAGGGGCGGTACTGAGGGAGCGCCGCACTGTCGGAGGGGCGGTACTGAGGGAGCGCCGCACTGTCGGAGGAGCAGTACTGAGGGAGTGCCGCACTGTCGGAGGGGCAGTACTGAGGGAGTGCCGCACTGTCGGAGGGGCAGTACTGAGGGAGTGCCGCACTGTCGGAGGGGCAGTACTGAGGGAGCGCTGCACTGTCGGAGGTGCCGTCTTTTGGATGAGACGTTAAACCGAGGCCCCGTCTGCACTCTCAGGTGGACGTAAAAGATCCCATGGCCACTATTTCAAAGATGAGCAGGGGAGTTATCCCCGGTGTCCTGGGCCAATATTTATCCCTCAATCAACATAACAAAACCAGATTATCTGGTCATTATCACATTGCTGTTTGTGGGAGCTTGCTGTGCGCAAATTGGCTGCTGCGATTCCCACATTACAACAGTGACAGTACTTCATCGGCTGTAAAGCGCTTTGAGACGTCCAGTGGTCGTGAAAGGCGCTGTAGAAATGCAAATTCTGTCTAAGTTCTTTCTGTCTGAAACGTGCAAAAAATGTTTACTTTTATAAATTGAATCCTCAGCTTTTTTTCAAGATACTGGCCTCGCTCAGCACAGTAAGCTGGCGAGTCCATTGTGTGGTCTGTGTTTTAATTTAGCGTTTTTTGTTGTTTAGAATCAATATGGAGGGGGCGTAGGTACATTTTGCATTAACGCTGGAGTGGAATATTGTAGAAAAGGGTGTGATTATAGCGAGGAGGGCATCAAAGAGGACTTGTAATGTGAGGAGTGAGTTTTGGGGAAAGAGTGGTGAAATTTGGACTGCTCAACCTTGTGAGGAAGCGTCTATGAGAGGACCTCTAAGAGGTCGAGAGTAAGCAGTGTAGAGAGGGTCAATTCTAAAGACCACTTCAAGCTAAACCAGCTGAATAATGGGACGCAGGTTCACACTAGTTAATTAGGACTGATGTCAGTTGGATCTTCGCACATGGAATGGACTGGAGCTAGAGGAGTGGAGGCAAAGCCTGTGGAACCATTTAAAGAACAGCTCGTGACTATTGGGGGTGAGTTAAGATGGACAGAAAGTGCTTCCACCAGTCACGTGACCAGTCATGTGATCACAAAGTATGGCAGTGACACCTTCAGTTACCCGAGCGATTACCAGCACCGAGTTGCCCAACTGGGAATGCCATCGTACCCAACTGAGGGGTAATTCAGGCTCTCCCGAGGGATCGACGCAGTTAACCAGTGATGGATTTAACCATCGATTCTCTGCTGACTGAGTTGAGGGAGCGCAGCACTGTCACAGGTGCCGTCTTTCGGATGAGACATTAAACCGAGGCGCCCTTCTGCTCTCTCAGGTGGACGTAAAAGATCCCGCGGCCACTATTGGAAGAAGAGCAGGGGGAGTTCTCCCCGGTGTCCCGGGGCCAATATTTATCCTTCAACCAACATCACTAAAAACAGATGATCTGGTCATTATCACATTGCTGTTTGTGGGAGCTTGCTGTGCGCAAATTGACTGCCGCGTTTCCTACATTACAACAGTGACCACACTTCAAAAAATACTTCATTGGCTGTAAAGCGCTTTGGGACGTCCTGAGGTGGTGAAAGGCGCTGTATAATTACAAGTCTTTATTTTTTTTCTTAATTGGATTCATTAGCAACTATCTTGTATTTATGGCCCCTAGTTTCAGACTCTCTCACAAGTGGAAACAATCTCTCTGCATCTACCCCATTCATAATATTAAAAACCTCGATCAGGTCACCTCTCAGTCTTCTCTTTTTTGCATTTATATGGCGCCTTTCACGACCTCAGGACGCCCCCCCCCCCCCCCCCCCAAAAAAAAAACGCTTCACACCCAACAAAGTACTTTATTTTTGGAAGTGTTGTAATGTAGGAAACGCAGCAGCCAATTTGTGCGCAGCAAGCTCCCACAGACAGCAATGTGATGATGACCAGATCATCTGTTTTTGGTGATGTTGGCAGGGACCCAGCAAGGGTTCATGTGACGCAGATGCATATTTTTTTTTTAAATTAAAATGTACAAATGGATTCAATCGTTGTGCTGCACAGAAGGGAGTGAGTGAGTGTATGTGTCACCCCTTGTTCTGTAAATGAATGTCAGGTGAGAAGAAAGAGGCAGTGCTACAAAAATTCCCCAGTCTCGCCAACGCCACCCATCTCCGCCCCTTTATAGACCTCAGTTCCGGGTCTGTGTGGCCGATGCTTGGAAGATGGCGATTACGCTGCTGGTTTTGCTGGAACTCCTGGTGTATGGAGCTGCCTCTATCTGTGGGATCGTCACCGCCGCCTTAGTCACTGTGTCCCAGGTAGGGAGCAGAGGGAGAGGGAGAGGGAGGAAAAAACTGGGACACTCAACACAACAAGGGAAAAAAGGAGCCCGATCCCAAATTTGGAATCCTCTTTTTCGCTAAATATTAACCTGGACCTTGGCAAAAAAAAAAGAACATTTTCTGGAAAAGTTTATGATTTTTTTTAAAAAAGGAAGTGTGGTTGCTTTTAAAAAAAATATATATATAAATTGGAACATTTTCTGATTTAATTAAACTTTCTTTTACTTTCTAACAAGTAACTTCAGACGAACTGGATACTAGTTGTAAAAGTTGAAATTTGGTCCGTTTCTTAAGTTCAGGGAGCTGTTGTCATAAAGCAGAGGGGAGAGGGGTGGGGGAATAATAAAACAAATTATCAATTGAAAAAGTTCAGGGACATTTTGAGGGACAAAAGTTTCTATAAAAATAACTTCCCTGATTTCGGATTTGTAACTAACACATGGTGGAGACAAAGTGTCAATTTCACAATCGACCGCCCCCCCCCCCCCCCCCCCCACGCACCCTCTCTGGGCCAGAGAGATGTTCCCAGTGAAGGTTGGTTGGGTGGAGATGCTGAGATGTTCTGTGAAGTGCTCTGATCACTTGGACTGCTGAGGGTTAAGTTTTTTGTTGTCTGTAAACACCGTTTTTAAAATGTGTATAGTTCAAGGGTGTCCTCACCTCAGCTGGTTAAAGAGCCACACAGTCCATAGGTTCCGGGGTCTGGTCTGCAACCGAGTCACCTGAACTCAGCCTGTCTGAGGGTAGGAGGAGGGGGGCTCGGTTGCCCCCAGGGTTCCTGCTCCTGACTGCTTGCCTCATGTGCTGACAAGTGCACGACTGTACGTGTGTGTGTGGCTGTTTGATTTGAAGGCAGGATGTGTCTGGTCGGGGATGCCCATCACAGTCGAATAGTCCACTGATGCTTCTAAAGAAAGGATTGCATTTATACGGCGCCTTTCACCACCTCAGGACGTCCCAAAGCGCTTTACAGCCAATGAAGAACTTTTGAAGCGTAGTCGCTGTTGTAATGTGGGAAACGCAGTGACCAATTTGCGCACAGCAAGCTCCCACAAACAGCAATGTGATAATGACCAGATCATCTGTTTTTAGTGATGTTGATTGAGGGATGAATATTGGCCCCAGGACACCGGAGAGAACTCCCCTGCTCTTCTTCCAATAGTGGCCGTGGGATCTTTTATGTCCACCTGAGAGAGCAGACATCTGAAAAACGGCACCTCCGACAGTGCGGCGCTCCCTCAGTACCGCCCCTCCGACAGTGCGGCGCTCCCTCAGTACCGCCCCTCCGACAGTGCGGCGCTCCCTCAGTACCGCCCCTCCGACAGTGCGGCGCTCCCTCAGTACTACATAGGAGTGTTAGCTTGAATTATGTGCTCAAGTCTCTGGAGTGGGACTTGAACCCACAACCTTCTGACTCAGAGGCGAGAGAGAGTGCTACCCACTGAGCCACGGCTGACACTTTTGTGAAGGTTCACCCATGAGCATTGGGCAAGGTGCCCATAGAGTGACTGGCACTTGTGGAATTTTAGCACGGTAATGAGGGGAGAAAATTGTATTGTGGGGAGGCGGGGGCAATGCACTTGTCTTGAGGATAGTGAGGCTCCGTGTCCCTGGGCAGGTAAGACACAAAGTTTCCCACCACTGATCATTCTCTGTTGATCCACGCTGGGAGTGCAGGTGCCGCCAAGGGCAGGGTTAAATTCGACTGCGAAGGCTGTCACCCAACATCCTGGATTGTCCCTGAAGGTGCTGGTATGGAGGCCCCTTACTACAGATCTCCTCGGCAACTCCCAGGTCAGGGAGGGCAGTCGGCCGGGGCTCCTGCTCCTGATCTCCAGCCACCACTGGAGATGTCGGTGAGGATCAGATCGTGCTCGGCTAGACGGGATCGAACCGGGCAACATCCAGACTCGATTATTCCAACGCTCTCCTGGCTGGCCTCCCATCTTCCACACCCCTCCGTAAACTCATCCAAAACTCTGCTGCCCCCGTGTCCTAACTCGCACCAAGTCCCATTCACTCATCACCCCCTGTGCTCGCTGACCAACATTGGCTCCCCGTTTAGCAACGCCTCGATTTAATTAAAAAAATTTAAAAAATTCTCATCCTTGTTTTGGAATCCTTCCATGGCCTCGCCCCCACCTCCCTATCTCTGTAACCTCCTCCAGCCCCACAACCCTCCAAGATCTCTGCGCTCCTCCAGTTCTGGCCTCTTGCGTATCCCCCGATTTTCATCGCTCCACCATTGGCGGCCGTGCCTTCAGCTGCCTGGGGCCTAAGCTCTGGAATTCCCTCCCTAAACCTCTCCGCCTCTCTCTCCTCCTTTAAGACGCTCCTTTAAAACCGACCTCTTTGACCAAGCTTTTGGTCACCTGCCCCTAATATCTCCTTATGTGGCTCGGTGTCAAATTTCTGTCTGCAATGCTCCTGTGAAGTGCCTTGGGATGTCTCTAAAGACGCTATATAAATGCAAGTTGTTGTTATGTAGCGGTTGGGAAGAGGGGCGAAATTGGTGAGGGGTGAAAACTGCCGGATTTAAAAACTCAATGAATTGGTTCACTGATGTCCTTCAGGGAAGGTAACCTGCCGCCCTTACCCAGTCTGGGCCGACCCGTGACACTAATGTGGTTGACTCCCAATGCCCTCAAAGTGGTCTAGTAACCACCTCAGTGCAACTAGGAACGGGCAGTTATCGCTGCCCTGTCTGTGTCGCCCACATCCCCCGTGAACAAATAGACAACGATCTCGTGCTTGCAGAAATGATATCGTCGATTAGTATATATTCAAACACGCGTCACAGTCTCTTGCGTTGCACTTGGGAATCCATGGCAGACTAACTGATCCAGGTTCCTCGGGCACTCGGTCCCAATGCCAGCCCGGCTGTGGGAGGTTGGGCAACTTGGGAGTTGGTTCTGGTGTTTTTTTTGCGCTTCCTCTGTACAGCGAGTGAAAAGGCCCCTGTTGAAGTGGAGCCAATTTCTTGCCTCTTCCTGTGTGGTAGTGTCTGGCCTCCCACAGCGTGATTGGAATGAAGGGGTGCATTGCGCGCGGGGCAAGGGGGATATGACAGGGCCACATCCATGTCCCGTCACACACTGCGATGTGGCCTTCAAACAAGGTTGGGGTTGCGGGCCAAGGCAGCCCAGCCAGTAAGGAGGGGGAGAATCCCTTCCTATTTTGAAAGCTGTGAAAGAGGCAGACTGCCTTCCTCGAGAGGGCGCGGGATTCTCGAGGGAAAAGGGGGGCCGATAATTCATAGAGCCCGTGACTCCAGTCTTTTGCAGATGGACTGTCCTGCCCCCTTTTTCTCTCTCTCTCTCTCCCTCCCTCCCTCTCTCTCTCTCCCTCCCTCCCTCCCTCCCCCTCTCTCTCTCTCTCTCTCTCTCTCTCACACTCCTCCCACCCCTCGAGCAGTTTAAAGTGTAATGAGATAATGAGCAGCTCCTGACAGATCCCGTGTTTTGACATTTTATTCCTCCGTATACTTACTGGACAACATTCGGGCCCTAAAGAAAGTCTTGCATTTATATCGCAGCTTTCACCGCCTCAGACGTCCCAAGGCGCTTCACAGCCAATGAAGTACTTTTTTTGAAGTGTGGTCACTGTTGTAATGTGGGAAACGCGGCAGCCAATTTGCGCACAGCAAGCTCCCACAAACAGCAGTGTGATAATGACCAGATCATCTGCTTTTAGTGATGTTGGTTGAGGGATAAATATTGGCCCCAGGACACCGGGGAGAACTCCCCCTGCTCTTCTTCCAATAGTGGCCGTGGGATCTTTTACATCCACCCGAGAGGGCAGACGTCTCATCCGAAAAACAGCTCCTCCGACAGTGTGGCACTCCCTCAGCACTGCCCCTCCGACAGTGCGGCGCTCCCTCAGCACTGCCCCTCCGACAGTGCGGCGCTCCCTCAGCACTGCCCCTCCGACAGTGCGGCGCTCCCTCAGTACTGCCCCTCCGACAGTGCGGCGCTCCCTCAGTACTGCCCCTCCGACAGTGCGGCGCTCCCTCAGTACTGCCCCTCCGACAGTGCGGCGCTCCCTCAGTACCGCCCCCTCCGACAGTGCGGCGCTCCCTCAGTACCGCCCTTCTGACAGTGCGGCGCTCCCTCAGTACTGCCCCTCCGACAGTGCGGCGCTCCCTCAGCACCGCCCCTCCGATAGTGCGGCGCTCCCTCAGTACTGGCACTGGGCGTGTCGGCCTGGATTTTTGTGCTCGAGTCTCTGGAGTGGGACTGTGAACCCACGACCTTCTGAGGGGTACCCACTGAGCCATGGCTGACAGACAAAGCCACGTGACTAACCCTCGAGTTCAGAGCGGCTGAAAACGTTTGTCCCGGATGAGCAAAGTCGGTCTGCGAGGGGAGGTGGGTCGGGGTGTCATGGTGGGTCTGGGGTTCAGGCTGTTGCGGGAGTGGGTGTTGGTTTCACGGGGCTCCTCTCTGGAGTCCGGGTTTCTGTGAGTTCGGTATCTGGGATTCAGGTGTGTGTGTGTGCTCCGGTTCCAGGGGGAGTTCGGCTCCGGGTGCATTCTCTACGGCACAGCGCAGTGGAACTCCACCATCAAAACCCTGCAGGTCGTCTACTTCGGCAGCAGCTCGCTGTGCGGCTTTGTCAACGCCATTTCCGTGGTGATCGCCATCTACTGCTTCTGCACCGTCTTCTACTTCGTCTACACCAGCTGCATAGAGGAGACAAGCCGGTGAGTGTCAGCGTCATCACCACGCGGGCCGCGGGCCGCACACCGCCAGGGGCGTGCCATTCATGGCAGGAGATATGTGCCAGACAGGCAACTTAGCGCAAATCCATTTTACTGTGGCTGCAGTGTGGACCATCTACAAGATGCACTGCAGCAACTTGCCAAGGCTTCTTCAACAGCACCTCCCAAACCCGCGACCACTTCCACCTAGAAGGACAAGGGCAGCAGGCACATGGGAACACCACCACCTCCAAGTTGCCCTCCAAGTCACACACCATCCCGACTTGGAAATATATCGGCCGTTCCTTCATCGTCGCTGGGTCAAAGTCCTGGAACTCCCTCCCTAACAGCACTGTGGGAGTACCTTCACCACATAGACTGCAGCGGTTCAAGAATAATTTGATAAAGACGGCACCTCCGACAGTGCGGCGCTCCCTCAGTACCGCCCGTCCGACAGTGCGGCGCTCCCTCAGTACCACCCCTCGACAGTGCGGCGCTCCCTCAGTACCGCCCCTCCGACAGTGCGGCGCTCCCTCAGTACCGCCCCTCCGACAGTGCGGCGCTCCCTCAGTACCGCCCCTCCGACAGTGCGGCGTTCCTTCAGTACCGCCCCTCCGATAGTGCGGCGCTCCCTCAGTACCGCCCCTCCGACAGTGCGGCGCTCCCTCAGTACCGCCCCTCCGATACTGCGGAGCTCCCTCAGTACCGCCCCTCCGACAGTGCGGCGCTCCCTCAGTACCACCCCTCCGACAGTGCGGCGCTCCCTCAGCACTGCCCCTCCGACAGTGCGGCGCTCCCTCAGCACTGCCCCTCTGACAGTGCGGCGCTCCCTCAGCACTGCCCCTCCGAAGTGCGGCGCTCCCTCAGTACTGCACTGGGAGTGTCAGCCTGGATTATGTGCTCGTCTCTGGAGTGGGGCTCGAACCCACAATTTTCTGACCGAGGTGAGAGTGCTACCCACTGAGCCACGGCTGACGCCTTGTATACACCGTGCCCCAATGATCCTTCACCCCCCCCCACCCCAGTCCCCGTTCCTCCCTCCCCCCCCACCCCAGTCCCCGTTCCTCCCTCCCCCCCCACCCCAGTCCCCGCTCCTCCCTCCCCCCCCACCCCATCCACTCATCCTAACCAGTCACACCATTTCATAGCGAGAGACAAAAAAATTAGGAGAAACCCAGGGAAATTCTCCTCGATTATTTTTATAACTAACCACAACAACAACGTGCATTTATATAGCGCCTTTAATGTAGTAAAACGTCCCAGGGCGCTTCACAGGAGTGTAATCAGACAAAATTTGACACCGAGCCACATAAGGAGATATTAGGACAGGCGACCAAAAGCTTGGTCAAAGAGGTCGGTTTTCAGCAACGTCTTAAAGGAGGAGAGAGGGAGGGAATTCCAGAGCTTAGGGCCCAGGCGGCTGAAAGGCACGGCCGCCAATGGTGGAGCGATTAAAATCGGGGGATGCTGAAGAGGCCAGAATTGGAGGAGCGCCGAGATCTCGGGGAGGGTGGTGGGGCTGGAGGAGGTTACAGAGATAGGGAGGGGTCGAGGGCCATGGAGGGATTTGAACACAAGGATGAGAATTTTAAAATCGAGGCGTTGCCGGACCGGGAGCCAATGTAGGTCAGCGAGCACAGGGGGCGATGGGTGAGTGGGACTCGGTGCGAGTTAGGACACGGGGGCAGCAGAGTTTTGGATGAGCTCAAGTTTATGGAGGTTGGAAGATGAGAGGCCGGCCAGGAGTGCGTTGGAATAGTCAAGTCTAGAGGTAACAAAGGCATGGATGAGGGTTTCAGCAGCGGATGAGCTGAGGCAGGGCAGAGTCAGGTGATGTTACGGAGGTGGAAATAGGCGGTCGTCTTGGTGATGGAGAGGTTGTGGGATCGGAAGCTCAGCTTGGGGTCAGATACGACACCAAGGTTGCAAACAGTCTGGTTCAGCCTCAGACAGTTGCCGGGGAGAGGGATGGAGTCGGTGGCTAGGGAACGGAGTTTGTGGCGGGGACCAAAGACAATGGCTTCGGTCTTCCCAATATTTAATTGGGAGGAAATTTCTGCTCATCCAGTACTGGATGTCGGACAAGCAACGTGACAAATCAGAAGCGCTGGAGGGGTCGAGAGAGGAGGTGGTGAGGTAGAGCTGGGCGTCGGAGGCGTACGTGTGGAAACTGACGCTGTGTTTTCGGATGATGTCGCTGAGGGGCAGCATGTAGATGAGAAATTGGAGGGGGCCAAGGATAGATCCTTGGGGGGGCCACCAGAGGTAACGATGTGGGAAGAGAAGCCATTGCAGGAGATTCTCTGGCTACGATTAGATAGATAAGAATGGAACCAGGCGAGTGCAGTCCCACCCAGCTGCATGATAGAGGAGAGGTGTTGGAGGCGGATGGAGTGGTCAACCGTGTCAAAGACTGCAGACAGGTCGAGAAGGATGAGGAGGGGCGGAAACCTGATTGGAGGGATTCAAATATGGAGTTGCGGGAAAGACGGGCAGGGATCTGGGAGGCGAGAACACGTTCAAGGACTTTGGACAGGGAACAGGAGGTTGGAGATGGAGCGATAGTTTGCAAGGTGGGGGTTCGAGGACGGGTTTTTTTTGAGGAGGGGAGGGATCATGGCAGATTTGAAGGGGAGGGGGACAGTACCTAAGGAGAGGGTACTCTTTTTTTTTCTCTCTTCCATTTCCTAAACTATCTGGAAGACCACCCTTCAGTCGCCCCCCCCTTCTCCGCCGTTTCCTCCGAACTCAGACCCCGACACCGAGGACCAGCCTTGTGGCTCCTCTCTGCGCTGTCTCCGGTGGTGGAATGTCTCCTTTGTGTCTTGCCGGCTTTCGAGTCCTGGCTGTGGCCTGTAAACGCTCTCGCCTTAAATGATTTTAAAAGCTCAGTGACCCCCCAAGAGTTTGTTTTTGTGTGTGTGTGTCTTGGCAAGGTTTTCAGTCTGTGTCAAGAATGAAGGGGAAGTCTTCCAGTGGCTCAGGGAGCAGATACGGTGTCCCGTGTGGTACTGGGCCGCACAGACCAGGGAGGTCCCACTTCTGGGGTGTGTGTGAGTAAGCTGATCTGGGCCGGGGTGTTGGAAAGGTGCCACAGTTTGCTTCAGTGCCCTGGGATGGGGATGGAGGCGGGGATCTCTAGTGATTCCTGCTGAGAGCTGGATGTTGAGTGAGGGCAAGGTGGGGCCTCCATGTTTGAACAGCCCATTGACGTTCAATTTTCTCTCCTGGGGACTGGGTACAAGGAACTGAGAGTCCCTATCTCTGTAATCTCCTCCGGCCCCACAGCCCTCCCAGATCTCTGCGCTCCTCCAATTCTGGCCTCTTGAGCATCCCCCCGATGTCCATCGCTCCACCATTGGCGGCCGTGCCTTCAGCTGCCTGGGGCCCTGAGCTCTGGAATTCCCTCCCTAAACCTCTCCGCCTCTCTCTCCTCCTTTAAGACCCTCCTTAAAACCTCCATCTTTGACCAAGCTTTTGGTTACCTGTCCTAATATCTCCTTATGTGGCTCGGTGTCGAATTTTGTTTTATAATCGCGCCCGTGAAGCGCCTTGGGATGTTTTACTACGTTAAAGGTGCTGTATAAATACAAGTTGTTGTTGTGTCGCGGTTGTAGGACTAGACGAGCAATCCAGAGGCTGGGAGTTTCAAATCCCACTCGGGCATGGTGTGAAACTGAATTGAATAAATCTGGGAATCTGCGGGCTGGCTCGGGGGTGGGGCAGGAGGAGGAGGAGGGGCAGAATTGAAAACTGCCAGATTTAAAAACTCAATGAACTGGTTCACTGATATCCTTCAGGGAAGGTAACCTGCTGCCCTTACCCAGTCTGGGCCGACCCGTGACACTAATGTGGTTGACTCCCAATGCCCTCAAAGTGGTCCAGTAACCACCTCAGTGCAACTAGGAACGGGCAGTTATCGCTGCCCTGTCTGTGTCGCCCACATCCCGTGAACAAATAGACAATGATCTTGAGCCTGTGGACATTATACCGTCCTGTGGGCCTCGGTCCCAATGCTGGCTCAGTGGGAGGTTGGGCAACTTTGGAGTTGACAAAAATGAGAAGTCGCACAACACCAGGTTATAGTCCAACAGATTTATTTAATTTTACAAGCTTTCGGAGTTGATTAAGATGCTCCTTAAAACCTACCTCTTTGACCAAGCTTTTGGTCACCTGTCCTAATATCTCCTTATGTGGCTCGGTGTCGAATTTTGTCTCATTTACGCTCCTGTGAAGCGCCTTGGGATGTTTTACTACGTTAAAGGTGCTGTATAAATACGAATTGAATGCAGACGAACCGGGGTGCAGCAGACAGCTGGGCTAAGGCGAGGCAGATTAAACCTTGTACCCGTGTCTCCAAGTCATGTATCTTAAGATGTGCGTCGTATTGAGACTTTGTTTTGAGACCTTGTTCTGTTTTGGATGTGCAGGGGCCTGCGATGGCTAACAGCCTGCCTAGTGATGGCCAGCATCTATCTGTTCCTCCTGCTGGTTTCTGGATGTCTCTTACGAGTTGGGCTCAACACGTTCTGTCAGTCCATCCTCCTGCATTCTGAGATCAAGAGGTGAGAACCAGAATTGGGGAGGGGGGGCTGGGGAAAGGGGTTTTGCTTTGTTTTCTGACATGGGTTCGCACACACAGCACCTTGAGCAGGGCAAATGGATTGAGTGGTAGCGAGGAGGGTTGGGCGAGGTGACCAAAAGGTTGGTCGAATTGACGGGTTTTAAGGGCTGGGGTGGGCGGAGGGGTTGGGGAGGGAGTTCCCAAGAGTTGTGCTGAGATGGCTCTGCCCCAATGCTCGGGGGTGGGGGGAGATGCACAAGTAGAGTTGGAGAAGTTTTTAAAAATTCGTTCCTGGGATGTGGGCGTCGCTGGCAAGGCCCAGCATTTATTGCCCATCCCCAGTTGCCCCTTGAGAAGGTGGTGGTGAGCCGCCTTCTTGAACCGCTGCAGTCCGTGTGGTGAAGGTGCTCCCACAGTGCTGTTAGGGAGGGAGTTCCAGGATTTTGACCCAGCGACGATGAAGGAACGGCCGATATATTTCCCAGTCAGGATGGTGTGTGTGACTTGGAGGGGAACTTGGAGGTGGTGGTGTTCCCATGCGCCTGCTGCCCTTGTCCTTCTAGGTGGAAGAGGTCGCGGGTTTGGGAGGTGCTGCCGAAGAAGCCTTGGCGAGTTGCTGCAGTGCATCTTGTAGATGGTACACACTGCAGCCACGGTGCGCCGGTGGTGGAGGGAGTGAATGTTTAAGGTGGTGGATGGGGTGCCGATCAAGCGGGCTGCTTTGTCCTGGATGTTGTCGAGCTTCTTGAGTGTTGTTGGAGCTACACTCATCTGGGCAAGTGGAGAGTATTCCATCACACTCCTGACTTGTGTCCTTGTAGATGGTGGAAAGGCATTGGGGAGTCAGGAGGTGAGACACTCGCCGCAGAATACCCAGCCTCTGACCTGCTCTTGTTGCCATAGTATTTATGTGGCTGGTCCAGTTAAGCTTGTGGTCAGCAAATGGCAAGAGTGCTACCCACTGAGCCAGGGCTGACCCCTAAGGCAAACGGAGGGAGGTGGGGACGAGGCCAATGGAAGGATCTGTGGATGTGGAGTACGAATTCAATGTGTTGGGGGACGGGGAGCCAGCGGCGGTCGTTGCAAACGGGATACGGTGCGGGACGCGATTCGGGCAGCAGGATCGTGGAGAATTTGAATATGTCGACTCTCGAGGTAAGGGAAGCAGGGATGAGAGTTTTGTCATCAGTGGGAGTCAGTAATGGGGGAGGCGGGGGGGCGGCGGCGAGGTAACCAGGTGGGTGCGTGAGGAGGTGGGAGCGACGGGTTTAATGACCGTGAGCTTAATGCATTGTCTGGCCTGGCCTGAACAAACAGGGTGTGTTTGCGGGGGTGGGGGGGGGTGGATGAGCTAGTGGCAAGGGAATGGGGTTGGGGCTACGGAGCGTACCTGGGACGATGGTCCAGCTCGGTGGGTGTGTGAGGTTCCAAGTCTCGCTATGCTTGACTTATTTCTGTTTGTTAGCTGCTTAGATGCTGAGAAAAGGAACTGGACCTCCCCATACAATGGCTCCAAATTCTACCAAAACTACACCAGCGCTGAGGTGAGAATAACTCTCGTTACCACTTTACCGTTAACTATCCCTGCTAATAATGAGTCACCCGTGTTAAGCTTGTCTTCGGTGTTTGACTGTTTTTTTTTCTGGCCGGCCTCGCATCTTCCACCCTCCGTGAATTTCAGCTCATCCAGAACTCTGCTGCCCCGTGTCCTAACTCCCACCAAGTCCCGTTCACCCATCACCCCCTGTGCTCGCTGACCTACACTGGCTCCCAGTCCGGCAACGCCTCGATTTCAAAATTCTCATCCTTGTTTTCAAACCCCTCCATGGCCTCCTCGCCCCCCTCCCTATCTCTGTAACCTCCTCCAGCCTTACAACCCTCCGAGATCTCTGCGCTCCTCCAATTCTGGCCTCTTGTGCATCCCCCCCCGATTTTAATCGCTCCACCATTGGCGGCCGTGCCTTCAGCTGCCTTGGCCCTAAGCTCTGGAATTCCCTCTCTAAACCCCTCTCTTTTTGTTTAAGACGCTTCTTAAAACCGACCTCTGACCAAGTTTTTGGTCACCTGCCCGAATATCTCCTTATGTGGCTCGGTGTCAAATTTAGTTCGAGAAGCGCTTTGGGAGGTTTTACTACGTTAAAGGCGCTGTATAAATACAAGCTGTTGTTTGTGATTCTATTTAGTTAAAAGTGACTCGGTGGTTAAATATACAGCCCAGGGAAGTCCCGGGTTCCACACCCTGTCTGTGCTGGGTTAGCCGGTGGAAGTGGAAGGAGCGCCGACAGCTGATCTCTGTGCCCCCGGGTTAGAGGGCGGTGGGGAAAAACCAGCCTCGATTCCAGCACCTGTTGCCTCTCTCCAGTGAGCCCTGTTGCATTATCAGGCAAGGCAGGATTGGGTTCAGCTCCCGTAGTCGAATAGCACAAAGGAATAGGAGCTTGGGTGAAATACCAGAGTACAACCAGCTCCCGAGAATGGAATTTCCACCCCACCGTCACCAGAAATCGGCTCCTCCTCGTGATGGCGGGGGGCGAGGAGAGGGGTAAAATATATCCCAGATGAAATGGTTGGCGAGGGGCTGGGCCGGGCGCGTGTAACTGTCCTGTCGATCTCCCGAGGAGCTGCTCACGCTCGGTTAGAGCGTGTACCTGTGTTCTCGAATAGTCCGCGTGTTGTACAAAGGAGCATTAACATCGCGATGACCCTTTACCGAGAGCGGTGAGAATGTGGAACTCGCTACCACAGGGAGTGGTTGAGGCGAATAGCACAGATGCATTTAAGGGGAGGCTGAATAAACACACTGAGGAAGAAAGGAACTGAAGGATAGGGTGGGAGGAGGCTCGTGTGGAGCATAAACACTGGCATGGACCTGTTTCTTGCTGTACAATTCTGTGTCATTCTTTCCTAAAGAGACTGCCTAGAGGAGAGCTTCTTGCTGCTTTGATAGGGCTTGGCCTGTACCTTTATTAAGGCTGCAAGCTATCATCGGCGCAAAGTAGACCCCTGACGAACTCCCTCCCTCCCCCCCCCCCCGCCCCCCCCACCGGGGAACGTGCTGCAAACATGTCCTCCCTTGCGTCAGTTAGAGGCTAATTGCAGCTGCTTCCTTAGGTTGGCGGCTGCTTGTAAAATCCTTGGCACGAGGCTGGATTATGGAGGTGGGCAGGAAATGACCAGCTTTCTAAGATCGTTTCAAGTTGTGGTTTGCTGATTAGAGAAAGCGGGCGAGTTCTCTCGCTCAGCAGGCAGTGATAGATTTCACGGATGCTCGGTTGTGGTCAGCTGTTTTATGAATATTTAACCCAGTCAGGTCCGCGTGCGACACACTGAAGTACGACGGGAGTGCGAATCTTTATGTGCGTAGGTGAGCTTTCCAGCTCCCTCTGGGGCTGAAGCCTGCATTTCCCGGGAGGTCTGAACTTTGTAGAATCATACAGCGCAGGAGGCCATTCGGCCCATCGTGCCTGTGCCGGCTCTTTGAAACAGCTCTCCAATTAGTCCCACTCTCCCCCTGCTCTTTCCCCATAGCCCTGCAAATTTTTCTTTTTCAAGTGTTTATCCAATTCCCCTTTTTGAAAGTTACTATTGAATCTGCTTCCACCGCCCTTTCAGGCAGTGCGTTCTAGATACGAACAGAGGGAACTGATGGCCAAAGCATCGTAACTGAACATTTCCCACCCCGTAGCCGTGTAATCTCCTAGGGACAGGCAAAAAACCAGTGCCAATAAGGGAGCATAAGGAGTCGGAGCAATGTTCCCCTTAATTTGTTTTTGGGTGCGCGACCCGTTCAAAATTCTCCGCATGCACGGTTTCTTCCATGTGAAGGCAGCAAGCGGCCTGCAAAAAAAAAAAATATATATATACTCTCTGCCCCCCTCCTATTTGCCGATGATCTGAAATTCTGTCGTCTTCCCGCAGACCTCGACTTGGGTGAACTTCTTCTTCTGGATTGTGCTGCTGTCTCTCCTGATCGTGCAGCGGAAGCGGGGCGACGATTTCAAGCTGCTGTCCAGCGCCGACCCCGAGTGGAGCACGGCCGTGTCGGGGGGAGTGACCCCGTCCGGCCGCACGTCCGAGGCTGACCGCTTGATCCCGTCTGGACCCCAACCGTGAAACCATTCGACGGGGGTGGGGGTGGGGGCGGCAAGCGCGTGACGAGCTGGAAGCATGGTAGTGTGAATGAGTGTGCGCGCGTGTATATATTTGCCTGTGTGCGCGCCAGCGTCTGCCTGTCTATCTCAGCCAAAGCGTCCAGAACTACTGACAAAAGATGGGTGCCTATGGCTCGAGCATTAACTAACCGCCCAACTGGGAAATAAGTGCCAGTTACTACCCTGTCCAGCCTACGCCAAACTCTGTGTGTGTGTGTGTGTGTGTGTGTGTATATATAATGGCTGCTTAGTGCCACTGTCTGATTTCAGATTCTTTTGAAATGTTGGTCAATGTAAATACAAGGGTTTAACATCCCGTGATCTAACCTCCGATCTGGAGGTGGTGGTGGCGGGGGGAGTCACGAGTTGAACCTAGGTTTTGGTGCATCCCCTCCTTATCTGGTCAAGGTTTTTGAGATGCGTCATTCTCCACTCCATCTGTGCCAAAGCTCCCGAATCTGAATTGGTTGTAAATTTGGTGGGGCAGTATTGAGGTGGTGGGGTGGAGAGAAGGGAGAAGTGAGTTACGGTTCCGATCAATCAGTCGGGGCAAGTGGCGCGCCAAGGGTGAGAGAAATCCCATGACGGGACGTGTAGCGTGAATTGTTGCCCAAAAGAACGCCAGATTTGCATCAATATGTGGACAAACCGGTTTCTCCAACACATCACTTGTCTGTTCAAACCTTCCTGTGACGGGCGCTTTGCATCAAAGGCGTTGGCCAGTTTGCACTACCCTCTGCTTCACTGCAACTGTAGAGTAATAGAGGCCACCACCCCTGCAATAATCTGGGGCAAACGCTCGTGCTGTGGTTGAATGAGCTCCCATCGTGTGAGTAACTTCTGCTATAGGGCCGAGTCGGACTGTGTGTGCCGAAGAAGGGCAGGAGCGTTATTTTTAATCCTGCATAAAAAAAATGCCCAGGGTTAATGATTGCAGGTTATGCTTTCAAAGAAGTGGGTCAGACATTGCCCTCCGCCTCTGGGGGCTGAGGTGAAATCAAGCCCGGCCTGATGGGATGGAAGTCCGCTGGCTGCGAGAGTGCTGTGGGCAATGAGGTTGGCCGAGTGGAAGTGGGCCCACAGTACAAAACTAACCCCGACTTGGCACCATCTAAACCGATTGGTGTGGGAAATGGAGGAGCGAGCTTTACACGGCATTCTGTTTATGCTCTCGATCCAGCCGTGGCGCAATCACTCCCGCTCGCGTCTCTGTGTCAGAAGGTTGTGGGTTCAAGTCCCACATCCAGAGAGTTGGGCAGAAAAATCTAGGTTGACGCTCCAGTGCAGTGCTGAGGGAGTGCTGCATTATCAGAGGTGCCGTCTTACGGATGAGACGTTAAACCCAGGCCCCGTCTGCCCCCTCAGGTGGATGTAAAAGATCCCTCGGCCACTATTGAAAGAAGAGCAGGAGGAGTTTCTCCCCGGTGTCCTGGGCCAATATTTATCCCTTAACCATTACTGAAAACAGATTATTTGGTCATTATCACATTGCTATTTATGGGAGCTTGCTGTGCGCAAATTGGCTGCCGTGTTTCCTACATTACAACAGTGACCACACTTCAAAAAGTACGTCTCTGTAAAGTGCTTTGGGATGCCCTGAGGTGGTGAAGGATGC
Source organism: Squalus acanthias (assembly GCA_030390025.1). Taxonomy (NCBI): domain Eukaryota; kingdom Metazoa; phylum Chordata; class Chondrichthyes; order Squaliformes; family Squalidae; genus Squalus; species Squalus acanthias. The sequence goes on along the minus strand of CM059450.1, from coordinate 26,042,708 downwards.
TACATAGAAATGCAAGTTTTTCTTTTGCTCTGCCTGCGATGATGTGCGTTATGCCGACACTGGGTGCCTGAAATGGAAAGTGTTCATTTCCCACCACTCTTATTTGGAGCACAAAATTAAAAAAAAAAATCCATTTTTTATTAAAGACTTGTGTATTTCACCATGATCCCAGTCCCCACTACCTTACCACCCCAAATGCTAAATCGCAGTTAAAAAGGGGACCGTGGTTACACTGACTCCCCTCCCCTCATCACTACGAGAGATCTTGAACTACCTGCAGCCAAACATGCCGGCTGGGGAGGGGGGGGCGGGGGGATATATGGGTATATGGTGCGGCAGTGCCCATGCGGTAGGATGTGCCACAGGAGTTATTCCACCCATTTGGAGTTCACTGATCTGTTCCCCAGACCTGGGCTGTAACCGATTCCGGTGTACGTTCTTTGAAATCTTGATGTGAGCATAATCCCCAATGCAGGTATATTAACCAAATGATTGTGTATTAGAATAAAATGATTCATTTTAAGTTGTCAAGCTTGCTGGAGTTGTTTGTGTAAGCGGTGGTAAATGTCTGCTTCCCTCCACACCCTGTATCACATCCCGAGGCCTCGAGCTGGAATTTAGATTAAAATGATTACATATCACAGATGCTTGTTACAGCGAACTGTTCAGCTGACAACGGTGGGGCAAAGGAGGTGGGGGATGTACAAGAGCCCAGAGTTGGAGGAGATTAGAGATAGGGAGGGGGAGCGCGAGGTCGTGGAAGGATTTGAACATGAGGATGAGACTTTTAAAATCGAGGTGGTGCTGGACTGGGATCCAATGTTGATCAGTGAGCACAGGGGGTGATGGGTGAACGGGACTTGGTGCGAGTTAGGATACGGGCACTAACTGAATCAGGAGATAGAATCCCGACAAAAGGCACAAGTGTCGCGGTTTCCCAATAGACAGTCACAGAAATCTGCTCGCATTCAGGCAGCTGTGATTTCAATGAATTTTGCTCGCTGGAGGCAGTGACACTCGATTGAAGTTCCCATTCTCTCACAGTGGGTTCGGGGGTGTGTCTCGGAGATGGAAAGGGATCGGTTGGATTTCCTTCCAGTGAAATCTAACCCAGAGCTGATCAACCGCAATTAAAGTCCATCAGCAAAATACAGGGGCACAGCGTCAACGAAAAACCCCCAGCCAGTTTAAGAGCGCCGAGCTCACCCTGTTAACTCCTGCAGCGCGCCCATTCCTTATAGCATCAGACAGCACAGGAGGAGGCCATTCAGCCCATCGTGCCGGCTCTTTGAAAGAGCTCTCCAATTAGCCCCACTCCCCCCTGCTTTCCCCATAGCCCTGCAAAACTTTCCTTTTTAAGTATTTATCCAATTCCCTTATTGCAAGTTACTACCAAATCTGCTTCCACTGCCCTTTCAGGTAGTGCATTCCCAGGCTTTTTTGCCAATTACCTTAAATCTGTGTCCTCTGGTTACCGACCCTCCTGCCAGTGGAAAGTTTCTCCTTACTCTATCAAAACCCTTCATGATTTTGAACACCTCTATTAAATCTCCCCTCAACCTTCGCTGCTCGAGGGAGAATCCCAACTTCTGCACACAACAAAATTCCCTCATCCTCCCCCCCCCCCCCCTCGGGACCATTTTGGTAAATCTCATATGCACTCTCTCCAAGTCCAATGCGTGAGCTTGGAGCGTCAGCAGATTGTGACGCCCGCCCCGCCCCGCCCCCATCCTCTGTCCACGTATACTCTTGTCCAGTGGGGAGTCAATCGAGAATGGGGGCCGTAGTTGACATCCTGCCTCCTTACTGTGGCTCAGTGGGTAGCACACTCTCCTCCGAGTCAGAAGGTCATGGGTTCGAGTCCCACTCCAGGGACTGGAGAACAAAAATCTAGGCTGACACTCCAGTGCAGTACTGAGGGAGCGCCGCACTGTCAGTGCTGAGGGAGTGCCGCACTGTCGGAGGGGCAGTACTGAGGGAGCACCGCACTGTCAGAGGGGCGGTACTGAGGGAGCGCCGCACTGTCAGTGCTGAGGGAGTGCCGCACTGTCGGAGGGGCAGTACTGAGGGAGCACCGCACTGTCAGAGGGGCGGTACTGAGGGAGCGCTGCACTGTCGGAGAGGCGGTACTGAGGGAGCACCGCACTGTCGGAGGGACAGTACTGAGGGAGCGCCGCACTGTTGGAGGGGCAGTACTGAGGGAGCACTGCACTGTCGGAGGGGCGGTACTGAGGGAGCGCCTCACTGTCGGAGGGGCAGTACTGAGGGAGCGCCGCACTGTCGGAGGGGCAGTACTGAGGGAGCGCCGCACTGTCGAAGGTTCCGTCTTTCGGATGAGACGTTAAACCGAGGCCCCGTCTGCCCTCTCAGGTGGATGTAAAAGATCCCATGGCATTATTTCGAAGAAGAGCAGGGGGAAGTTCTGCCCTGGTGTCCCGGCCAATATTTATCCCTCAACCAACATAAGAAAAACAGATGATCTGATCATTATCACATTGCTGTTTGTGGGAGCTTGCTGTGCGCAAATTGGCTGCCGCGTTTCCCACATTACAACAGTGACTACACGCCAAAAGTGCTTCATTAGCTGTAAAGCGCTTTGAGACGTCCGGTGGTCGTGAAATGCACTGTAGAAATGCAAGTCTTTCTTTCTTGACTGTCCAGCGGAGTCTAAGCTTTGCGCATGGCTAGATTGAATTCGATTCTCCTCCTCCACCCTCACCCCCCCCACCAGTTAAATAGAAACTCACCTTAAAAAGGGGCCCTTTGTTGATGTGTTTAATGACAGCAAGAACATTGGCTCTGCTGCAAGACACTTCAAACCGGAGTTTCCAGATTGTGAACATTTTTAAGACTGGGCAGGCTTTTCTGGATCAATTTATACCACTAGCTGGAGTAAACAAACACAATTCTGGCTCAACGGGAAACTGAAGTCTCCAGCTGTCAGCTACAGCCAGAGATGCACGCTAAGAGTATCAGCGGCAGAGGCCATTAGATGATTCACGGGTGCTATTTTAAAATACAAAATGGAGCTATTTGTTCCCCATCCCAGGAGATTTCCTTGCCAGCTAGAACGAGCCTGGAATTAGTTTTATAGCTTCCGTCTCCCTTCACCAGCCAGGGACGGTTTCCCGGAGGGGCTGCCTCCGTCTCCAGTTCTGGGTTGAGTGGGAAATCCACAAAGTTCGGGAGACACAAACCGCGAGTTACTGATCAAAAACCGGAATCATTCTCTCCCGCCCCCCCCACATAACTTTTGTTTCTGTGGCTCACGGTGCGGAGACTTTAATAAGTTCACGGTTTCGATGAATTTTTGCAGGCAGAAAAACTCCAGAAGGGGAACCGCCCCCCTGCTGCCCCAACCCCGTCCCGCCCGCAGCCCAATTTACAACAGGGCTCACTGGCAACATTCCCTTTCGGCCGCGTAGCTGTCTCGAGGTCCCGGGCAGCCTCGTCTTCCCGATGCAAAAAAACACAACACGCGCGGAGGTTTGAATGGGCCGCGCAGCCCAGATAAAAGAGGGAGATCTTTGCTCACCTGGCCCCCGGGGTTCACCCTTGGTTTAAGATTCATTGGGTACGGACCGCTTTGGATTTTACCGTGCACGAGGGCGGTTTAAGCGCCAGCTGCATTTCTCCCGGAATGTTACATGCACAGAAACAGCCGTCTCCGAGATTCATTTTATTTACACCATCCATTCGAAATAAAAAGGAACGTTACATTCATTAAAAAAAAGCTACTCGCAAAAATGTGTTTTTTTTTTGCCCTAACAAGAAATTTGTACAGAAAAAAAAAGATTCACATCGAGGTGTTTGGTATCTGCTGTCAGTCACCGCAGCCTTGAGGCAGAGCAGAGATTCTCAGGCAGGGATCTGTTCCACTTGCAGACTTCCATCGGTGTTGGAACAGAAAACGCAGACAAAAAATATATATATAGCGATATAGCAGCAGAAAGGGAAAGGAGGTTAGTGTTACGGGCCGGGGGGGGGTGGTCCCAGTGTCGGGGATACCAGGACAGGGTCGTGCCCGGTCATGATCCACTCTTGGGGCAAGGGTAGTGATGCTCAGGCATGCTGCCACCATACTGTCCTGTCCCCTGCTCGACAGCGGAGAATCCCGTTCTGCTGCACCACCGGGGGGTTGTGCCTTTCTCTTACTTAATAAACTTAGCGTTAGGGCTAGATTGGGGGGTGGGGGAGGGAAGAGGGTGGGTGGTGTGGAGTGAATCGACCGGTCAGCGTGAGAAATGTGCCCGGTCAGAGGCTCTGCCCACCGTGCCGGGTCAGGTGGGGGTCACGCGCCACCTCCATTTTGGAACGCCAAACCGCTGCGAGAGATTGAGGCCGAAAAGAACTGTGCTTTACGGCTGCATTAAAAGAAAGAAATTGAGTGCAAACGCACACGGCAAATCTGACCGATTAATAAAAAAAGGACCCAAAAACCTGTTTGGGTGGCCTTTAGAGGGGAACTGGCTTCGCTTCTGTTCCCATTTTCTCCGGCGACGGATCGCAAAGCAGACGTGAAAACGTTTCGGACGCCGCGCGCGATCGGCAATCCGCACAGCCAAACCGCCCAGGACGAGATCTTCCCGTCTGGAATCTCGGGCACCGTCCTGTTCCAGGCTGCTGTAGTCATGGGATATATTAGGGCCTCGCTTCAAACGCCAGCTCATAGCCGCAGCCCCTCCCCCACTCCACTCAAAACTGACCTTTTGCAATAACGGGACCCGCCTAACCGCAAGTTAATGTCACACAACATACCGAGCGATGACAAACAAGCCAGAGATCATTAAAATAAACAAATCATGAAAATAGACAGCAATCTCACCACTTCTGACGGTGAGTCCCACCCAACAGATTACCCCATCTCTTCTCGTCTCAGACTCGCACAGACCTGCTCCATATTTCATTCTGAGGAGGGGGAGGGAAGAAAGGCTCCAAATTTTCATCCCGAGCAGGGGGGGTTGGGAACACAATCCATCTTGAACAATCCGAGACAGGATAATGCCAGGCCAGAGATTACTCAGGAACTTTGTGCGCTGTGCTGGTAGAAGCTTCTGCCCAATCTCTCCAACAGAATCACGACCCACTCTTCTCTCCTCTCCAATATCAAAATCAGGAAGAGGGCAGGTGGTTGACAGGAAACCGGAAACAGGACAGCGAGAGGAACTGTACGTAAAGAATCCCGGTTCTCCCAGAATTTCACATTTTTTCCAGGATAATTACACCCGACGCAACAGACACAAAACACCTCGCAGACTGACTCATTTTGGCCGCGTCTTCCTGCTCATCGGAGTCGGGAGGGGGGTAGAGATGAGGTTTGGCGGCTGAGGGGTTTACAAAAGGCGGGGAGTGGAGGAGGAGGAGGAAGGGGGTGCAGAAACAGGTCCCTTGGTTTCAGTATGTACACAGTTCCCATTCCTTATTCCAGAGCACCAGCTTGCCTCAGCTGTGGGGGTAATACTGACTGTAGTTCCACGGGTTCTGATATCCGTACGATCCATAAGGCTGCGGAGAGAGAGAGAGAGAGAGAGATAGAGACATGGAAAATCAGTAAGAGGTTGTGCCTGGCTGGCAGTATCCACCCACCCCCCACACCGCCCCTCTTCTCCCCCATCTGAAGACGCTCAGTCTCGCTGGGGGAACCATGTCACAGGTTCAGAGAGTCTGCAAGGAGCTGCCCAACCGGTCGGTGCTCACCTTAAGTCCTACTTTTGTGTTGTCTAAATGTGTGATATCATACCAGAATCCAGATCATTTTCATATTGAGAAGAGTAATTGGTCCCAGCCCTGGGGGGGACACTGTTGACATCCCTCCAGTCTGAATAACCTTCCTTCAGCACTACTCGGTTTTCTGTCCCTTAACCAACTTCCTATCGGGGGGGCGGTGAGGGGAGGAGATGAGGAGAATTTTTTTTTACACAGCGAGTTGGAACGCATTGCCTGAAGGGGCAGTGGAAACAGATTCAACAGCGAATTGGATAAATACTTGCAAAAGAAGTAGTACGTAGGGCTATGGAGAAAGAGCAGGGGGGAGTGAGACTCAATGGATAGCTCTTTCAAAGAGCCAGCACAGGCACGATGGGCCGAAAGGCCTCCTTCGGTGCTGAATGATTCTATCCATGCTGCACAGTCCCTTTAATACTGTGTACTTTCATTTTAACAAGTCTTCAATGTGACAACTTATCAAACACCTTTTGAAAGTCCATATACACAACATCCACTGCGTTTCCTTTATCAACACACTCCATTATTTCCTCAACGGATTCTTTTACATTTGTCAGACACGACTTGACTTTTAGAAACCCAGATCGGCAGCCCTTAATTAAACCAGCGTCAGTGGGCTATTCAATTGAGGGGGTGGGGAAGAAAGAGAATAGGCAACATAGCGGAGCCTAATCCCTCACCTGGCGTTCCTGCAGTTCCCAGCGGGGGGCGTCACTACATGGTTCGGAGCAGAAACTTTGGAATCACGGTGTCAGCTGTGGCTCAGTGGGTAGCACTCTCGTCTGAGTCAGGTTGTGGGTTCAAGTCCCACTCCAGGGACAGGAGCACAAAATCTCAGCTGACACGCCCAGTGCAGCACTGAGGGAGCGCCGCACTGTGGGAGGGGCGGTACTGAGGGAGCGCCGCACTGTGGGAGGGGCGGTACTGAGGGAGCGCCGCACTGTGGGAGGGGCGGTACTGAGGGAGCGCCGCACTGTGGGAGGGGCGGTACTGAGGGAGCGCCGCACTGTCGGAGGGGCAGTGCTGAGGGAGTGCTGCACTGTTGGAGGGTCAGTACTGAGGGAGCGCCGCACTGTTGGAGGGTCAGTACTGAGGGAGCGCCGCACTGTCGGAGGGTCAGTACTGAGGGAGCGCCGCACTGTCGGGAGCCAGTCCTGAGGGAGCGCCGCACTGTCGGGAGCCAGTACTGAGGGAGCGCCGCACTGTCGGGAGCCAGTACTGAGGGAGCGCCGCACTGTCGGGAGCCAGTACTGAGGGAGCGCCGCACTGTTGGAGGGGCGGTACTGAGGGAGCGCCGCACTGTCGGAGGGGCAGTACTGAGGGAGCGCCGCACTGTCGGAGGGGCGGTACTGAGGGAGCGCCGCACTGTCGGAGGGGCGGTACTGAGGGAGCGCCGCACCGTCGGAGGGGCGGTACTGAGGGAGCGCCGCACCGTCGGAGGGGCGGTACTGAGGGAGCGCCGCACCGTCGGAGGGGCGGTACTGAGGGAGCGCCGCACTGTCGGAGGGGCGGTACTGAGGGAGCGCCGCACCATCGGAGGGGCAGTGTTGAGGGAGCGCCGCACTGTCGGAGGGGCAGTACTGAGGGAGTGCCTCACTGTCGGAGGTGCTGTCCTTCTCGTGTGCAGTGTACACAATGAAGGTGAGACTCCGAGAGCCCGCCGTTGTGCGGGTTTGGTGAGCTGGCACCGTGGCCTCCATTTATGGCACTGTGGTTACTCAAGCAACACCAACACGAGCACGCTGAAACAGTGAAGCAGCTGTGTATATTGATGAGGCCAATGGGGGACAGTGGGGTCTTTGAGCTGCGGGTCCGCACTGCCGTTGGCTGAATGGAGGCGGGTTAAGCATATGTCCTGGGGCTTTTCAGAGATGCCACCAAGTATGAAGAGTTGTGGAATGTGGTAGAGGAAATGGGGACATATCCATGCTAAAAAATTGGAGTCCTTGCCTGCACATACACAGGGGTTTACGTTTATCATTGAGGACAGTGTGAAATTATCCTCCGAGGGGGGTTTTGGCGCCTCCGTGATTTACATTCCGACCCGCGTTTGCCGCGAGGGGACGGGCGTTCCGGGCTACATTTGGGGCAATGTATTGAGCCGCACCTGATACCACGCACTGTAGTTGTACGCTGCCTGACTGCTGGTCACGTCACCGCTCATTAGGGCGGTGGAATTGGTGGTGGTTGCCGCCGTGCTGGCTACGCTGGCCGTAGAGGCGTCGTCCACCCGCGCTTTCTTCTCCTCCGGTTCCTCCGTGCTGTAAATCCAAGCGTTACAATTTCAAAAAAACACCTCGAGCTTCTCTTGGGGGGACACAGTCACTAAAGGTTGGCGCGGCGTGGGCAGGAAGAGATTCCGGTCTTGTGCCTACCTGACGTGCAGACCCCTCCCCAATGGGGCACAATTATAGACGCTACCCCTCTAAAATTGGAAGAGGGGACTGGAGCACAAAATCCAGACTGACACTCCCAGTGCAGTACTGAGGGTGCGCCGCACTGTCGGAGGGGCAGTACTGAGGGAGCGCCGCACTGTCGGAGGGGCGGTACTGAGGGAGTGCCGCACTGTCTGAGGGGCAGTACTGAGGGAGCGCCGCACTGTCGGAGGGGCGGTACTGAGGGAGCGCCGCACTGTCGGAGGGGCGGTACTGAGGGAGTGCCGCACTGTCGGAGGGGCGGTACTGAGGGAGTGCCGCACTGTCGGAGGGGCGGTACTGAGGGAGCGCCGCACTGTCGGAGGGGCGGTACTGAGGGAGCGCCGCACTGTCGGAGGGGCGGTACTGAGGGAGCGCCGCACTGTCGGAGGGGCGGTACTGAGGGAGCGCCGCACTGTCGGAGGGGCGGTACTGAGGGAGCGCCGCACTGTCGGAGGGGCGGTACTGAGGGAGTGCCGCACTGTCGGAGGGGCGGTACTGAGGGAGTGCCGCACTGTCGGAGGGGCGGTACTGAGGGAGCGCCGCACTGTCGGAGGGGCGGTACTGAGGGAGCGCCGCACTGTCGGAGGGGCGGTACTGAGGGAGCGCCGCACTGTCGGAGGGGCGGTACTGAGGGAGCGCCGCACTGTCGGAGGGGCGGTACTGAGGGAGCGCCGCACTGTCGGAGGAGCCGTCTTTGAAAGTACGTCATTGGCTGTAAAGCGCTTTGGGATGTCCTGAAAGGCAAGTCTTTCCTTTTTCACTGGTACCATCTCGTTACACGGTCGTAGTGACAACTCCGCGCGGATGTACCAGGGAATGTGTGAACGAGCCGCTCTCAGCCAGACCATCCGGGGAGGAGGTCAAACAGACACCACCGGCCGCGCCCCACCTGTCGCCTAAAGCACGAGTGGGAACGGTGAAACGGCGGCTGCACTCTTGCGTTCAACTCAAATCGCGCGGCGAGCACCAATGTTACCGTTGAGCTGCGCGGCTGCCTGAAGCACCTGCTTGCCAGTTTCTCATCGGAAAAACCGCGTGCGCGCAGGTACAAAGGGGGCGTGCGCACCCCGCCCCCCATAAAACGTCGCAAAAAACGAAAAGGAAGCCGCCGTGTGGGCGAATGGCGCTCACCCGTTCTCGGCCGCTCGCTTCTTGCTTGAATTCTGTTTGAGGAGTTTCTGATGTTCGTCGTAGGCATGCAGCAAACTGCGGGGAGGGAAAACACACAGGGACACACATCAGGCACCGGCACACGAGCACAGACACACAACCTCCTCACGCCCTTGGGCGGCAGCGAGCAGCCAGGAAGGGGGCAGAGGCACTCAACGCTGCGAAGAAACAGAAGCCCAACCCCGCTTTAAGTTCTGTGATCCGATGCCTCCAAGTAACGGCGTTTAGATTCCCAACCATTACGGCTCAGTTTGATTTAAGGCGGTGAGCATCTGAAGCCAACAGGACCCCGGAAAGTCCCTGTTTCCATCGCCGGTCTGCGGCGAGCAGCCAATCCCAGCCAGGGTGGCGCTAACGACGCTGTCAATGCTCTCGATTGCTCCCAGCCACCCCTGCTGAATGTCCGCGGGTGCGGCTGGTACGTTAAAGAATCCAGCGTGAATGTGATACCCGTCACAGTCGAATGGCCCGCTGCGCTCAGCATCAAGGTTGACACAGATTAGTGGCCCACTGGGCAGGGGGGGGGGCGGTATTAAAGGGTGTCTGGTGCCAGTTTAACAGAACCCAAGCAAAAGGGGCTGCCTTTCAGAAAAGGGAGAATTGTTGAGAGGGATGGGGCGGCGGTGGTTTAAGCATCCCAGCCACTCCTAATCATTATCTGTGTTAGGGGGGTTGTCACAGGCAGTGAGAGACACTCACCCAACCCAGATACACAAACACAAATAGAATTACATAGAATATAACAGAAGAAATAGGAGCAGGAGTCGGCCATTCGGCCCCTCGAGCCTGCTCCGCCATTCAATAAGATCATGGCTGATCTTCGACCTCATCTCCACTTTCCCGCCCGATTCCCATATCCCTCGATTCCCCTAGAGTCCAAAAATCTATCGATCTTAGTCTTGAATATACTCAACGACTGAGCATCCACAGCCCTCTGGGGTAGAGAATTCCACAGGTTCACCACCCTCTGAGTGAAGAAATTCCTCCTCATCTCAGTCCTAAATGGCCGACCCCTTATTCTGAGACTGTGACCCCTGGTTCTAGACTCTCCAGCCAGGGGAAATATCCTCCCTGTATCTATCCTGTCAAGCCCTGTAAGAATTTTGTATGTTTCAATGAGATCACCTCTCATTCTTCTAAACTCTAGAGAATATAGGCCTAGTCTACTCAATCTCTCCTCATAGGACAATCCCCCCAACCCAGGAACCAGTCTGGTGAGCCATTGTTGCACTCCCTCTATGGCAAGTATATCCTTCCTTAGGTAAGGAGACCAAAACTGTACACAATACTCCAGGTGTGTTCTCACCAGGGCCCTGTATAATTGCAGTAAGACGTCTTTACTCTTATACTCCAATCCTTTTGCAATAAAGGGTAACATACCATTTGCTTTCTTAATTGCTTGCTGTACCTGCATGTAACTTTCAATGATTGGTGTACAAGGACACCCAGGTCCCTCTGAACACCAACATTTCACAATATACGGCACAGAAACAGGCCATTCGGCCCAACCAGTCCGTGCCGGTGTTAATGCTCCACTCGAGCCTCCTCCCATCCTTCCTCATCCCACCCCATCACCATATCCTTCTATTCCTTTCTCCCTCATGTGTTTATCCAGCTTCCCCTTAAATGCATCGATACTATTCGCCTCAACCACTCCCTGTGGTAGCGAGTTCCACATTCTCCCCACTCTCTGGGTAAAGAAGTTTCTCCTGAATTCACTATTTGATTTCTTGGTGACCATCTTATATTGATGGCCTCTAGTTTTGCTCTTCCCCCATGAGTGGAAACACACTGTGTGTGTGTCTACTCTATCAAAATAATTTTAAAGACCTCTATTAGATCAGCCCTCAGCCTGTTCATCCTTTCCTGATAGGTAGAACACAGACACACTCACTATAGATGCAGACGGTGACACTCACTTCAGTACACTGCAGCCGAAATCCTCCAGGAACTCCACTCTCCGCTGGGAGAAGACGATTTTGGTGTCGAGCGGTAGGGAGCTGGAAAGCACCTGGTTGAAGCAGCCCAGGATGTTGCTCTCGTTTATTCGCACATCACCGCTGAACTCCAGCTCCAGCAGGTTCAGGTACAGTTTGGTGTTTTCCTGCCAAGGCCAAAAACTCCACGTTAATAACGCATCTCCCACACATCAGGCATCAATCGTCCCTTAAATAACTGGCGGGAGCCTTGCGTCTTTTGTTAATCGCTTTTCTCCCTCTCCAAGGCCCCTTACACTTGCCGAGACATGATTCTAGGGCGGCTGGCACCTCCAGCAAGCCACGAGCCTAGACTGAGAGAGTCTATTCAGTGAAGGCAGGAGCAGGCGGTTCTACCAGGAGAGCCATCGCAGCCGAACCTGACCGTCCAACGGCCAGGCAGGGAACATCCAGGACTGGAAACCCGGGCTCATTTTGCGCTTCTTATCCCAGAGGTGCGGACATCAATTGTAGCACCCGCTGCCAGCTTATGTAGAATCTTACAGCAGAGCTTGGGGCCGTTCAGCCCATCTCGCCTGGGCCAGCTCTCTGAAAGAGCTCTCCTCTTTGTCCCCTTCCCCTTCCCTATAACCTTTTACATCGAATATACAGCATACAAACAGTCCATGCTGGTGTTTGTGCTCCACACGAGCTTCCTCCCATCCTTCCTCATCTAACTCTCTCAGCACATCCTTCTCCCTCATGTGTTTATCCAGCTTCCCCTTAAATGCATCTATACTATTCGCCTCAACCACTCCCTGTGGTAACGAGTTCCACATTCTCACCACTCTCTGGGTGAAGTAGTTTCTTCTGAATTCCCTATTGGAATTATTAGTGACTACCTTATATTGCTCTTCCCCACAAGTGGAAACACTCTCTCTGTGTCTACTCTATCAAAAGCTTTCATAATCCAAAGACCTCGGCACTGTCGGAGGTGCCGTCTTTCGGATGAGACGTTAAACCGAGGCCCCGTCTGCCCTCTCAGGTGGACGTAAAAGATCCCACGGCCACTATTTCGAAGAGGAGCAGGGGGAGTTCTCCCCCGTGTCCTGGGGCCAATATTTATCCCTCAACCAACATCACTAAAACAGATGATCTGGTCATTATCACATTGCTGTTTGTGGGAGCTTGCTGTGCGCAAATTGGCTGCCGCGTTTCCTACATTACAACAGTGACTACACTTCAAAAAGTACTTCATTGACTGTAAAGCGCTCTGAGACGTCCGGTGGTCGTGAAAGGCGCTAAATAAATGCAAGTCTTTCTTTCTCTCTCTATCAGTTCACCCCTCAGCCTTCTCTTTTCTAGAGCAAAGAGCCTCAGCCTGTTCAGCCTTTCCTGATAGGTATAATCTCTCAGTTCTGGTATCATTCTTGTAAACCTTTTTTGCACCTTCTCCAGTGCCTCGATAGCCTTTTCATAGCATGGCGACCAGAACTGTGCACAGTACGCCAAGTGCGGTCCAACCAAGGTTTGATACAAGTTTAGATTTTAATTTTCAAATATTCATTCACTTCCCTTTTAAAAGCGGTTATTGATTCTGCATCTCCCACTATTCTTGCTCGGGTATCCCATGTGCCAACGACCCTCGGTGTAAAACAATTCATCCTAACCCCTCCCATCAATTCTTTCGGCGGTAATCTTAAATTGATGCCCTCTCGTTACCGACTCACCGAGCAGTGGAAAGTTTTGCCCCATTTCCTTTCTCAAAACCCCTCAGAATTTTCAGCACCTCTGTCAGGTCTCCTCTTAACCTGTTCCAATGAAAAGGGTTCAAATTCCTCAACTCGCTCCTCCAAACAGCTAACATTAGTAGACGCTCAAACCTAGGACCGTGGGTGGTCTGTAGGACGTCAGCACTAGGGGAGCTCGAGGAAAGAAAGACTTGGATCTCTCCAGCGCCTTTCACCACCTCAGGACGTCCCAAAGCGCTTTACAGCCAGAAGTACGGTCATTGTTGTAATGTGGGAAACGTGGCAGCCAATTTGCGCACAGCAAGCTCCCACAAACAGCAATGTGATAATGACCGGAGCATCTGTTTCAGTGATGTTGGCTGAGGGATAAATATTGGCTCAGGACACTGGGGAGAACTCCCCCTGCTCTTCTTCCAACAGTGGCCTCTTGGACATCCACCCGAGAGAGCAGACAGGGCCTCGATTTAACGTCACCGTTGACCCAGCAGCACCCCCGCGATCCCCGACCCCTCACCTTGTCCCTCTCGATGGCCTCCAGCAGCACCTTCCTCGCCTTCACCAGACTCTTCTGCACCTTCAAGAGCTGCCTCGCCAGCTTGACCGAGAAGAAGGAGGCCAGGGGCGTGTCCCGGTGCTGCTCGATGGCCTCCCGCAGCAACCCCTCCGCCTGGTCCAGGTCCCCGCACCGGCGCTCCAGGCTCACCCGCCGCAGGAGCACCATGGCCAGCCCGGGCACCACCACCTGGAAGGACTTCAGGATGCGCCGGGCTTCCTCGAGGTCACCTGGGCAAATAACACAGAGAGAGCAAAGATCAGGCCAGGCAGCCTCGGCGGGTGAACGGCCACTGAGTGGATGTGGTTACGACAATCTATCATGCAAAGCTCTGTGGTTTTGTGTTTTATTGGTTGTTTTTTGGTGCGTTCTTCTTCAGAAACTTACCAACTACTTGTACATAGTGTTTAGCAGGAATTCCATACCATCTAAACTGGGATTATCCTGTAAAGACTGAAGGAATATTGCAAGATCATGGATACTGCCACTAGCAAGTACAGTTTTCCCAAAACAAGCCACATCCACAACTAAAACTACTGAAACAATGGCAAATCACTCAGAATGGGGTTCGTGCACAAACTGGGTGTAGCGGGTGGCAGTCAGCCTGCGTTCCTGGGGCGCGTCGCCCCCCCCCCCCACCCCCACAGTTACCGGCTCCGCGCCAAATCAGCCTGGGGAGCCACGAGATGGATTTTGTAAACGCCAGGATCTAAAACTGCTGGAAACTGCGGAGGCACCTGTACTGAAGACTGATATTCACCCCGTTTTGTCACCTGCTTGGGGCCCCAAATCCCCCCTCGTCTTCAAGTCACCGTCTCCTCTCTGCAATGCCCCCGTGGTCCCCCTCCCCCCCCCCCCACAACTCGAGACTCATTGCATCGTTTCCTGCTCTAACTCATTCTGTCCCGCGAATGAACTCGGATCAGAGAATGGTTACAGCACAGGAGGAGGCCATTCGGCCCGTCCCGGCTCTCTGCAAGAGCATTTCAGCCAGTCCCGCTCCCCTGCTCTTTCCCCGTAGCCCCGCAAATTTTCCCCCCTTCAAGTATTTATCCAGTTCTCTTTTGAAAGCCGCAATTGAAACTGCCTCCACCACCCTTTCAGATCATAACCACTCGCTGCGTAAAAAAGCCTTTCCTCATGTCGCCTTTAGTTCTTCTGCCAATCACCTTAAATCTGAGTCCTCTGGTTCTCCACCCTTCATCTCCCTCTTGCAATCTGGAGGCTTAAAAAACCCAAGATTGGGATTCATCTAAGCTCCGTTACTTGACCTACTGTGACCTCTTTCCTGTACGACTGTGGGCCTTGATCATTCACCTAGATTTTTCAATTACACCCACCGCCGGTGGCATTGCTGACCTGGCCTGTCCCTTTAAGGCCACTGCAGCTAATTGTAGCTGCCTCGGAACTGTTCTGGCCAATCAGAGGGCAGTTTTTTTTTTTTTAATTCGCTCATGGGATGAGGGCGTTGCTGGCAAGGCCCAGCATTTATTGCCCATCCCTAATTGCCCTTGAAGGTGGTGGTGAGCCGCCTTCTTGAACCGCAGAGGGCAGTTAAGAGTCAACCACATTGCTGTGGGTCTGGAATCACATACCGGCCAGACCGGGTACGGGCGGCAGATTTCCTTCCCTGAAGGACATTAGTGAACCAGATGGGTTTTCACGACAATCTGGTAGTTTCATGGTCACCATACTAGTTTTTAATTCCAGATTTATTTCATTAATTGAATTTAAATTCCCCAGCTGCCTGTGGTGGAACCACTTGCAAATTTCAGGCTGCGGATCAGCGCCTGGCTTACCATTCCTTTTAAAACCAAATCGTCTGCAACGAAGTGTGATGCCTGGAGCGTGACAAGACACGCACTCGCCTCAAGAATTTTGGATATATAGACGGATTGGTTGGTCTGCTGGCCTCGGTTGCAGGAGGTCGAGTGTTTCATTTATGGTTTCATACATTCGGAGCCGGCAGCAGTGGTCAAGGACTGTGAGCCAGCTCAGTGCTGACGCTGCACCAGAACAGCCTGACCCTGAATTGTGCAACAATCGGAGGTGGAGTTGTTCGAGGCGGATGTGCACTGTAGCATACTTGTAAAACTGTCATTATCAAGGGGACACACATTTCCTGTCAGCCCTCGCTGATTGTTTCAAATTGCTGAATTCACTTCCTGTGCATCGCGCTAATGGCGGGGGATCTGTAATTACAGCTGCAGTCGACATTCGGGACTCGTTACTGATTCAGCTTTGTTCCTCCTCGCTCGTTCTGTCCGGTTGGCAGGCCGTTCAAAAAGGGGGAGGGCGTCCCGTCCCCATCCCATTTTCACATGACCCACACACGCACCCAAAGAGGCAGCAATGACCAGAGCTGAAGTGAGGGATCCCTGGGATGAGAGGGTTGTCCCATGAGAAGAGACTGAGAATTCGCTGGCGTTTAGAAGAATGAGAGGTGATCTCATTGAAACGTATAAATCTCTAACAGGGCTTGTCAAGGTAGATGCAGAGAGGTTGTTTCCCCTGGTTGGAGAGTCTAGAACCAGGGGTCACAGTCTCAGGATAAGGGGCCGGCCATTTAGGACCGAGATGAGGAGGAATTTCTTCACTCAGAGGGTGGTGAATCTTTGGATTTCTCTACCCCAGAGGGCTGTGGAAGCGCAGTTGTTGAGTCTATTCAAGGCTGAGATCGATAGGTTTTTGGGCACGAAGGGAACCAAGGGATATGGGGATTGGGCGGGAAGGTGAGGTCGATGATCAGCCATGATCTTATCGAACTGCGGAGCAGGCTCGAGGGGCTGCATGACCTACTCCTGCTCCTAAATTCTTAGGTTCTTACCCGTTGCAGCATTTCCCTTCCCTCCTGTTGCCACAGCTCGCAGTGGTAACCATGGCTGACCTATGCCCTCTGCCAGCCCAGGAATGCGGAGACCAATCGCACTGCCTCTTACTCACCCCCTGGGTGACACCACAATGCTCTATTCTCCGTGTGCAGACCAGCAAGTGTGCACTCTTGGTGTAAATAATCTCTTGTTAATTGTACCCGCCTGTGCCAAGGAGAAGTAAACCGAGAACTAAAACGATTTGGAACACCTTGATGCAGTTTTGAAAGTGATTTCCTCCACGACCGGGTTTCAAGATTTGAACCATCCATTGACACTGAAGCCAAATCAAAGTCACTCGTTTGGAACCAAATTCCTCCCAGTCTGTGCGGGGTGGCTTCATACAGCTCGAGGAGAAGGGGGGTAACTTTACTCCCACTGTAGGCTGGGATGTTGGCTGCTTCTGTACATCCCCCGCCCCCCCACTTTTGGTGATGTTTCTTTTACATAGGTTTCTTAAAAAAGAATGGAAAGGGCTAATGGAGTGTTGGCCTTTAACTCGAGGGGCCTGGAATACAAAAGGGGGAGGAGGTTATGCTACAGTTGTATAAAGCTCTGGTCAGACGCAATCTGGAGTCACTGCGTTCAGTTCTGGGCTCCGCACCTCGGGAAGGATATATCGGCCTCGGAGAGGGGGCAGCGCAGATTCACCAGAACGATACCGGGGGCTAAAAGGGTTAAATTACGAGGACAGGTTGCACAGACTGGGCTTGTATTCCCCCGAGTTTAGAAGATTAAGGGATGAGCTAATTGAGGTGTTTAAGATGATTAAAGGATTTGATAGGGTAGATCGAGAGAGAAACTATTTCCTCTGGTGGGGGGAGTCCAGAACAAGGAGGCGTCACCTTAAAATTAGAGCCAGGCCGTTCAGGGGTGATGTCAGGAAGCACTTCTTCACACAAAGGGGAGTGGAAATCTGGAACTCTCTCCCCCCAAAAGCTGTTGAGGCTGGGGGTCAATTGGAAAATTCAAAGCTGTGATTGATCGGAATTTTGTTAGGCAAGGGTTATGGAACCAAGACTGAGGATGGTAACTAAGATACAGATCAGCCATGATCTAACCGGAATAAGCTTGAGGGGCTGAATGGCCCTCCTCCTGTTCCTATGACCTGACGAGTCCAGATATCAAGGGGGAGATTTTCCCTTCAATACCGGGGGGCAGAGGTTGGTGGAGCAGATGACTGTACTGCAAATTCACAATTTTCCATCCAGTAAAATGATCGGACAGAAAATGCCAATCTTCTCTAACCCGCCAACCTCAAGCCCTGCCGATGAAGAGGACAACCCACTCCTCTCGTCTCCAGCAGATTTGTTTTAAAAAAAGTGTTTCAAAAAATTCACTCTCGGGATCTGGGCGTCGTTGGCAAGGCCGGCATTAATTGCCCGCCCCATGTTGCCCCGAGGTGGCGGGGTCTCCTCTCCTGAACCGCTGCGGTCCGTGTGGTTCCTATTATTCTCTGTGGTGGTTTGATGCAACCGGTTGGCTTGCTTAGCCGCTTCAGAGGGCAGCTAATGTGATGTGGCACTGGAGTCACATATAGGCCCAGAGCGGGTAAGGGCGGCAGGTTTCCTACCCTAAAGGACAGTAGTGAACCAGTTGGGTTTATACGACAATCCGACAGCTTCACGGTCACTGATACCATCAGTTATGAACCCCCCCCCCACCACAGACAAATCTAAATTACCCATTACCCCAAAACTAACAACCCTGCTCCAAATTCAGGCCTGTATCATCATCATATCCCACTGGCACTCGCACAGATGTGGGGGCGAATGGTCTGTAACCCAGTGTAGCACTGAGGGAGTGCTGCATTGTCACTCGTGCCATCCTTTGGACAAGAAGTTAAACTGAGGCTCGTCTGCCCAGCCCCGAGGTTCTGGTGCAGATTAAAGATTATATTTGTGGACGATACTGGCACAGGCGCATTTATTGCCCGTCTCCGAGTCACCTTCGCGACTTGTTTTAACAATCAGTGAACCAGTTGGTTTTTTTTACCACTAATCGGCAGCATGTGTGGTGCCGGCTCACTAATTGCCGCACTCACAGTTTCACAATTTGCCCTGCTTCTCGGTCGGAA
This sequence comes from Squalus acanthias, assembly GCA_030390025.1. Taxonomy (NCBI): domain Eukaryota; kingdom Metazoa; phylum Chordata; class Chondrichthyes; order Squaliformes; family Squalidae; genus Squalus; species Squalus acanthias. The sequence goes on along the minus strand of CM059450.1, from coordinate 26,024,230 downwards.
AGTCCAGTCCCATAATCAGTAGGCTACCATACCCCCAACCAATCTACTTCGAAAGTCATTCATTTTGTGACGCGCTGGGGATGTTTTCGGAGCAAAATATGATAAAGATTGTCCTGACTGCCCTTTGCCCCCCCGCCGTGTGATTTCTAACCCAGACTCTGCCGATCCTGTACAGCATTGCCGCTAACAGGATTCGAAGGCTTAGACGCTTTTAACAGCCAATTCGTCTTCTCTTGTCTCCACGCTGACTGCCACCCGTACAGGGGCTGCCGATCTGGCATGGGGGGGGGTGGATGGAGGGTGGGGGGTGCGTGCAACCGGGACCTCCCTACCTTGCTGTTCTTCGAAGGCGGCCCACAGCAGGTGCAGGGTGGGCTTCTTGGGCAGGTGGACCATGCATGCCCGCTGGAAGACGTTGCGGACGCCATCGACACTGTGGCTCTCCAGGTACTTGGCGTACTGCGGACAGAAGGAGGTCAGAAAGGGTTGAAGGAAAACAAGACCAACCAGCTCCGACGCCACAGCGCCGTGTTAAAAAATAAAAAGACATCATGGTACAGCTTATTGAGAACTGGAGGGGGCACTCACAGTGATAACACGCTTACACATTTCTTCAGCAATCCCTTAACTTCTTTAGTTTGAAGCAACACGTGCAGATAAACAGCAATGGAATTAAAAGATTATGTTAGAAGTCAGATCATCAAAGTAAAACGTGAAATTCTTTTTTGTTGGAACGCTTGCAAAAGAAAACAACAAACACAAAATTGAAAGTAAAAACGAGAAGCCGCTGATCGGGAAAGATCGGCAGGAGAGCCGGGATCTGTGTCCCAGGGCGAGCTTCCGAGAAAGGGGGGTTCACCTTGATCCAGAAGTCCTCGTACAGAGCACAGGCGATCACGCAGCGCTCGAACAATACCAGAACCCGCTCGTTGGTGCCACTGGCGATCTCGAAATCCAGGTAGTCCTTCCAGTTTTTCAGCTGCACTCGCTCGAGGGGCTTGACGTGGAAGTACGGTCGCTTGATCTGAGGAGAGGGCGACAGAGGCGGGAATAATCGGAGACGATAAAACTGAGTGCAAGCCAGGATAAAGAAACCGCGATCTCTGCGCTCCTCCAATTCCGGCCTCTTGCGCTTCCCCGGTTCCCTTCGGCCTCGCCATTGGCGGCCGAGGGCCCTAAGCGCTGGAATTCCCTCCCTAAACCTCCTCTCCTTTAAAACCTACCTCTTCAACCAAGCGTTTGGTCGCCTGTCCTAATATCCCCTGCTCGTCTTGAAATAACGCCAGAGGCTCATTAACATCCACTTGAACAGGCAGACGGGGGCCTCGGTATAACATCGCGTCTGAAAGACGGCACCTCCGACAACACAGCGCTCCCTCAGCACTAGAACTGGCGTGCCAGCCTGGAGTACGGGCTCAAGTGTGGGAGTGGGGCTTGAACTGAGGACCGAGTGCGACCAACTGAGCCAAACTGACACGAGAGAGAAACACCGAGAGTTGTTTCAGGTGCAGTTGGACGCCGTGAGTTTTAAAAAAGATACACGAGCAGAATGGGCGAGCCGCCCTTCATCGTTAACACGCAGCGCTATCACTCCACTTCCAATGTAGCGGCATGATGGCTGGCAAGCAGGTTATACACCGCACGCCAGACAGCTTCACCCTTACCGCCTCCTCGAAATTCCACCTCTTGCTGACTTCCTCCTCGTTCAGCAGGTACATCTCGTGCCGGGTGGCCGCCAGATGGGCCCGGATCTTCTCCAGCTCCGTGTCGGCCTGGGTACGGGGCAACGGGAAAGAAACAACAGTCAGCGAAGGCAACTGGCACGCGGCACTTGAAGGCACGCTGCCTCCCAAAACGGCAGGAGCATTAATCACACAAAGCTGGCAAAGAACGCCCTCCCGCATCACATTCACGGTTATCTATGTAACATTGCAGTCAGTCACTCCGGTGCCCAGTGGACACGAGCTCACAGCACAGAACGCCTCTCGTCTCCTCACACCACCCCTCAGTTTGGCAAGCTCAGTTGGAGCGTTCACAGAAAAACAGTACAGGAAATTAAAAAATTGGCATGAAGGTTCAAGGTTGGGGTTCAATCACTTCATTGGGGCAGTGTAGAGGGAGCTTTACTCTGTATCTAACCCGTGCTGTACCTGCCATGGGAGTGTTTGATGGGACAGTGTAGAGGGAGCTTTACTCTGTATCTAACCCCGTGCTGTACCTGCCCCGGGAGTGTTTGATGGGACAGTGTAGAGGGAGCTTTACTCTGTATCTAACCCGTGCTGTACCTGCCCTGGGAGTGTTTGATGGGGACACTGTAGAGGGAGCTTTACTCTGTATCTAACCCGTGCTGTACCTGCCCTGGGAGTGTTTGATGGGACAGTGTAGAGGGAGCTTTACTCTGTATCTAACCCGTGCTGTACCTGCCCTGGGAGAGTGCTTAATACTGGTGCTGTGTGCCTGAAATGGAAAGTGTTCCATTCCCCAGAACCAACACCCCAGAAGGAGCACGCTGATGAGGAACGAACCGAATGAAACACTCAGTGGGGGAAGTTAAAGACCACACAGCACAACCACAGGGTCAGGACTTCCTGCAATCTTGCAACACAGCCGACATTAGCTGCGATTATTGTAACCCAGACCTACGTTGGCCATTTTACACATGCAGTATCTCTCCCCTCCCGAAGAGGACGAGTCGTGCTGTGCTGCAGGAGTGCAAATCACTGCCAAAGTGACAACTCCTCATCTGTAATCCAAGGCAGTGTGCGCGGGCAGGCTATTTGACCATGAGGGCATCACAATCAGCCGTGACCCTGCCCTCACCACACGTGTACTTTCCAGCAGCGGGCCGCAACAGATCAGTGATCAGAAGTGGCCGATTCTGTCCCGCTCCCCCTGGACACAAAGGCTAAATATATCAGCCATAGGACCTCAACGGCTGGGATCACCCTCTGCACGAGCAAACTGTTAAAAATCAGGGCCCTTTTATGCTGGGTGCCTGAGTTATATGTTGCCTTTATCAACTAAGACATCTTAGTGAACTCGCTGGAGTTTAGAAGAATGAGAGGTGATCTCATTGAAATGTATAGGATTCTGAGGGGGATTGATCTGGCTGGAGAGTCCAGAACCAGGGGTCACAGTCTCAGGATAAGGGGTCGGCCATTTAGGGCCGAGATGAGGAGACATTTCTTCACTCAGAGGGCTGTGAATCTTTGGAATTCTCTACCCCAGAGGGCTGTGGATGCTCAGTCGTTGAGTATATTCAGGCTGAGATCGATAGATTTTTGGACTCTAGGGGAATTGAGGGATATAGGGATCGGGCGGGAGGGTGGAATTGAGGTCAAAGATCAGCCATGATCTTATTGAATGGCGGAGCAGGCTCGAGGGGTGGTATGGCTGACTCCTGCTCTTAATTATAATTCTTATGTTATTGGTGGGGGGCGCAGCCAGCCACAGATCTTAAAGACCTCCCGGGTAGAAAAGACATTAACGGGTCACCTTCTCCTGGTCAGTGGTCCCCACGCCCGGCGGAGGGTCGTCTCCGGGGGGACCTTCGTCGCAATCCGCCTCAGTCGCCGCTAGGCTGGTCACGACCTCTGACCTCAGCCTGAGAAACTCGTCAGTGGATAGGATGTCCTTTGGTGAGTAGCTCTGCACGTGTTCCTTGAACCTGCGCGACAGCAAGAGACCTGTCGTTAGAGCCCGGCTCCCAGGTTAGTTGAAACCGTCACCACGCGGGGCCGGGGCAGCCGTGGTGGGAGGCAGCTCAAAGCTCAGCATTTCGCTGCGGCCCCAGTTTTCCCTCCCCATTCCTGCTGCCCCCGTGTCCTAACTCGCACCGACGTCCCGTTCGCCCATCACCCCCTGTGCTCGCTGACCTACATTGGCTCCCGGTCCGGCAACGCCTCGATTTTAAAATTCTCATCTTTGTTTTCAAATCCCTCCATGGCCCTCGCCCCCTCCCTATCTCTGTAACCTCCTCCAGCCCAACAACCCTCCGAGATCTCTGCGCTCCTCCAATTCCGGCCTCTTGCACATCCGATTTTAATCGCTCCACCATTGACGGCCGTGCCTTCAGCTGCCTGGGGCCCTAAGCTCTGGAATTCCCTCCTTAAACCTCTCCTCCTTTAAGACGCTCCTTAAAACCTCCCTCTTTGACCAAGCTTTCGCTCACCTGCCCTAATATCTCCTTATGTGGCTCGGTGTTTTATAACACTCCTGTGAAGCGCCTTGGGACGTTTTACTACGTTATAGGCGCTATATAGATGCAAGTTGTTGTTGACCACTCCTGAAGGCACCGAATCTCATTGGGACACAGTCCCACGGGAGAGCCCCTCTAGTACCTCGCCCAAGTGGCCATTCTTCATGAGCCGAGACAGCGAGTCTTAGCAGAGGGCATCACAACCAAGCTGGACCCTGCCCTCGCCAGACATCCAAGTGGATAGTGATCGGGAGCAGGAAACCCTGGCCCAGTAGCACCCAGACCATGGGCCTGTTGTAAAAAACACAAACTGCCTCACTAATGTCCTTCAGGGAAGGGAACCTGCCGCCCTTACCCGGTGTGGGCCTGTGTGTGACTCCAGTCTCTCATCAATGCGGATGGAGTCTTAACTGCCCTAAGTGGCCCGCTCAGTTGTATCAAACCGCCACAACTAGCAGCTCAAGAACCACCACCACCACCACCTTGTCCGGGCAACTCGGGATGGGCAGTAAATGCCGGCCCTACCAGCCACGCCCACATCCCAAGAATTCATTTTAAAAAGGTAATGCCCTGGCCGCCCCAGCCGATATGGGCTAGCTCCAGACAGACTGAGATTTGGAGAGAGAACGCCCTGGCCTGCATGGTTTAAGCTGCTTTGATATTGTTCTTTTTAAACTCGGGGAGCGGGGCCCTGGCATTGCCGCCACACGACAGAAAACAATTCAACAACATCAGATAGCTAAGAGCGTCGAGCGAGAGCTGGACCCGTTTCTGGCTGGGTTGCCGATCACCTGGTAGGTGCCGCATCGAATTCAGGGCCACAACCATCTCCTGGACACGTCTCCATCGCCCAAGGGGGTCGGAGAGGAATTTCCCAATCTCTCCCCACCACAAATTGGACTGGGGCTTCTCATCTGGTTTTTCACCTCTCCCAGGAGATCCCATGGCTTCGGATGGGGTGGGGAGTCCATATATTGTGACGCACAAGTCGTCGCAGTTGTGTGGGGCAGGCTGGATGGACCAGAGGGTCTTTTCCGGTCTGGCACTGTTGTATGTTCCTATGAGCTTGTGTCATAAATATACGACAGTCACTAATAAATCCAATCGGGAATTCAGGAGAAACTGCTTCACCCAGAGAGTGGTGAGAATGTGGAACTCGCTACCACAGGGAGTGGCATTGATGCATTTAAGTATCTAAGTATGCACAGATAAATACACGAGAGAGAAAGCAATGGAAGAATATGCTGGTAGGGTGAGAAGAAGAGGGGTGGGAGGAGGCTCGTGTGGAGCATAAACACCGGCACCGACCAAATGGCCTATTTCTGAGCAGTAAAATTCTGAGATTCTATGTACAATAAGATCAAATCAGCTTTAACTCTACACTGGGCAGCGCCGTTAATCACTAACTCTACACTGGGTAGAGCTGTTACCCACTCGGCCTCCAGGGGGAAGCTGCAACCACCATTTTATAAGACCGCACATTAAGTGTACGAAACCCCCCTCCTCACTCACTTCTCGAAGTGGTGGCTGTACAGTTGCGTGGGTATCGAAAGCACCCGGTCATAAATGGCGGTCACGGCCTTCAGCTGCCCCTGCTCCTTCTCCCAGCTCACGTACAGGTCCCAGAGTCGGTCGGACCGGAAATCGGTGCCGGCGGCAGCCAACGCCATTTCGTACACGCTGCAAAAACAAGAACGGCTCGTCAGGCGGAACACGGCGGCAGAGATCAGCGGTCGAGAGCAGTGCAGGATAGAGAGTTCAATAAATGAGAATCTCACTTACACACGCCAGGTTATTTGGAGTATCATCCCAATCAGAAACATTATATAAAACCAGAATGCACCGCCCCCCCACAAATCCTAATTGGTGCGTCAGCCATGGCTCACTGTGAGCACTCTTGCCTCAGAGTCAGTAGGTTGTGGCTACAAGCCCAACTCCAGAAACTTGAGCACAAAATCCAGGCGGACACTCCCAGTGCACTACTGAGGGAGCGCCGCACTGTCGGAGGGGCGGTGCTGAGGGAGCGCCGCACTGTCGGAGGGGCGGTGCCGAGGGAGCGCCGCACTGTCGGAGGGGCGGTGCCGAGGGAGCGCCGCAGCCGAGGGAGCGCCGCACTGTCGGAGGGGCGGTGCCGAGGGAGCGCCGCACTGTCGGAGGGGCGGTGCCGAGGGAGCGCCGCACTGTCGGAGGGGCGGTGCCGAGGGAGCGCCGCACTGTCGGAGGGGCCGTCTTTCGGATGAGACGTTAAACCAAGGCCCCCTCTCAGATGGACATAAAAGATTCCACGGCTATATTTAGAAGAGATGGGGAGTTCTGGCCAATATTTATCCCTCAATCAACATCACTGATACAGATGATCTGGTCATTTATCTCATTGCTATTTGTGGGAGCTTGCTGTGTGCAAATTGGCTGCCGTGTTTCCTACATTACAACAGTGACTCCACTTAAGTAAAGCGCTTTGAGACATCCTGAGGTCATATAAGAATTAGGAGCAGGAGCGGCCATTCGGCCCCTCGAGCCTGCTCTGCCATTCAATAATATGGCTGATCATCGACCTCAACTCCACTTTCCTGCCCAATCTCTTGATTCCCTAGAGTCCAAAAATCTATCGATCTCAGTGTTGAATGTACTCAATGACTGAGCCTCCACAGCCCTCTGGGGTAGAGAATTCCAAAGATTCACAACCCTCTGAGTGAAGAAATTTCTCCTCATCTCAGTCCTAAATGGCCGACCCCTTATTCTGAGACTGTGACCCCTGGTTCGAGACTCCCCAGCCAGGGGAAACATCCTCCCTGCATCTACCCTGTCAATCCCCCCACCCCCCGCAGAATCTGATATGTTTCAAAGACGTGAACGACACGATAGAAATTCAAGTCTTATTTTCTTTCTTTAATTATACAGCATCTTCGCTCGGCCCTCAGAAACATTTCAGGTACAATGAATGACTTCGAAGGGTGGTGACACAGCAGCCATTTTGGACACGGCAAGATCCCACAAAGAGCAATGAGATGAATTACCGGTTAATCAGTTTATGGTGGTGCTGGTCGATGGCTGCTAAGAGAACTCCACTGCTCTTCTTCCAACATCCACTTGCACCGGCGCCTCTGACAGAGAAGCACTCCCTCAGTGCTGCACTTGTGTGTCTGCCGAGGTTAAGGGCTCAGGTCCTTGGGCCCACAACCTTCTGACTCAAGAGGTGGGAGTGCGACTGACTTAACCCTAGGAAAGATAATGTGGCCCTTAAAAAGAGACAGAGGCAAGCACGAATGAAGGTCAAGTAAATTGGGCTGGATTATTTGGTTGGGAGGGGAAGACAAGATCATCGTGACCCAATGAAACTTTCGAAGTTATGTCGGGAAGCAACCAAGCTGTTTCAGGCAAACTGCTCACCACGGTGAAGGTTCAAATCCCAGGGGACCACAGAGATCAAGATGATAAATGTGGCGAGTCAGGGTATCAGAGCTGTGGAATAAGATGGCAGGGAAGGACAGTGAAGCTGACAGTGTAAATGGGGTGAAGTGGCAATTAGATGCATTTTCTGGAGGGAGGAGACATCGAGGGATATGGCAAGTCAGCAGGTAGGTCAGGGACTGGTTACTAAGCCAGGCCGGTTTTCCCCCATTCCTGAAATTTTCTGTACTCTTGTCCTACCCCTCCCCTGCAATAAACCATCCTATAACAGCTCCTTCCCTGTTCAGACACCTCCTCAAAACCGTTCTCCAAAGAGGAGATTAAATAGCACCCACTAGTCTCAGCCTTGGTTAGAAAATGAACGGCGACTTAGGTTCATGCACCAGACATTAACACCGCCCCCTCCCCCCACCCCCACAACCAAGTCCACTCCAACAACGGATAATACAGGCTTACCTCCGGAGTTTCACTGGAGTTTCAGGGCTGGTGGATTCGAGGATCTCCTGCAGGTAAGTGATGTAATGAACCCACAGATCCACGCTGAGGGGGATGGACTGGAGTCCTCGCTGGTAAACCTGCACCCAGAAAAACAGCACACTGCAGGTGTTAGAACACATCAGTAGGAAAAGGGAAAAAGGTGATGTTTCTGAGATTTGGGGCCAAGGCACATTATTTTGATAATGTAGAGGGAGCTTTACTCTGTATCTAACCCATTCTGTATCTGCCCTGGGAGTGCTTGATGGGACAGTGTAGAGGGAGCTTTACTCTGTATCTAACCCGCGCTGTACCTGCCCTGGGAGTGTTTGATGGGACAGTGTAGAGGGAGCTTTACTCTGTATCTAACCCGTGCTGTACCTGCCCTGGGACTGTTTGACGGGGCAGTTGGTACTGAAAAGGGGCTCCATTTCCTGCACTGATATCCCTTACCTTGCGGGGGAGTCAGTGATGACAGGTCATCAATTTAAAGTACTCAGAGTGAGGAGAGGGGTAAGGAAACGATTATATACGCGGTGAATTGTTGGAGCTTGGCATGCTTTGCCACAGGGACTAGTTGAGGCAGAGCTCACTGCATCTTATAAAAGAGCAGATAAATGCTTGGAGCAGAGCAGATGCCGGGTTCTGGGGAGAGAGCAGGGGAGTGGGATTAGTTTCGGATTCCTCTAGCAAAGAGCCAGCGCAGGCACAATGAGCCAAATGGCCTCCTCCTGAGCTGTCAACTTCTGTGATTCCGTATCTCTAAGCTGACGAGCAGAAAAAAACACAAGTGTGTTTACACAAAGTGCACTGGCGCAAGATCGCTTTTCCTATCGCAAGTTGGCACCGGTATTCAAAACATGCCCTGTGGCTGTCCTGTAACATGACTCGTGATATACACGTTCCAGTCTGCTTATCCGCCAGATCTCCTCCTTGTCAAATACATTGGTCATCCGCTTGAACAACTGCAGGGAACGGAAGCCCGAGGCACCCAGCATCGCCCCCTCACCTCCTCCGCCTCTTTGGTGAATCCCAGACGCTTTTCGATATCGGCGTACTTCTTCCAGTAGCCGTAGCAGTAAGGGTAGCGGGTGAAGAACGCGTCGAATGCCTTCCGAACGGCCCAGATGTGATTCTGAAAGGAGACGTGGAATTAACATCAGCGGGTCGGCCCCTGTAATGTGGCCAGAGAAACACGCTTCCCCCTTCTCCCATCGCCGCCCCCGCTGGCTCCAGGCGCCTGGTTGACCAGGCTGGGATTGGGTGCTGTAACCTCTCCTCCTTCTTGCTCAGCAGCTGAAGCAAGCAAGGGAAGGAGGGTGAGCCAAGCTTCCACGCAGCAGCCGGAAGGGCCCATTACAGTGGAAGTGTCAAACAGGACCAGTCTTGCTCGTGCCCCAACCCTTTTCCAGTAGGCCCGGGCTCGGTGAATGGGGAAATCGCAGGTCCCAGCACTCTGGGGTACAAGCTGGACTGTCATGTACTCTATCGGGATGAAAGAGCAGGGTGGGTTGGGTGTGTTGAGGGCGGGTCTGTAGATGCACTGCAGTGCCGTGTCACTGACATGAATCAACAGAACCAACAGTAGGCAAAAGCCACTCAGCCATGTAACAGAAACTCAAAATCTGTTTGACAGAGGACCGGAGTATACTGTAAAAATCCCACAAAGGAGAAAGGAAAGAACTCGCGTTTCTCCAGCACCTTTCACCACCTCAGGACATCCCAAAGTGCTTTACAGCCAATGAAGTACTTTCTGAAGTGTGGTCACTGTTGTAATGTAGGAAACGCGGCAGCCAATTTGCGCACAGCAAGCTCCCACAAACAGCAATGTGATAATGACCAGATCATCTGTTTGTGATATCGGTTGAGGGATAAATATTGGCCCCAGGACACCGGGGAGAACTCCCCCTGCTCTTCTTCCAATAGTGCCACGGGATCTTTTACGCCCACCTGAGAGTGCAGACGGGGCCTCGGTTTAATGTCTCATCAAAAGACGGCACCTCCAACAGTGCAGCGCTCCCTCAGTACCGCCCCTCCGACAGTGCGGCGCTCCCTCAGTACTGCCCCTCCCACAGTGCGGCGCTCCCTCAGTACTGCCCCTCCGACAGTGCGGCTCTCCCTCAGTACCGCCCCTCCGACAGTGCGGCGCTCCCTCAGTACCGCCCACAGTGCGGCGCTCCCTCAGTACTGCCCCTCCGACAGTGCGGCACTCCCTCAGTACTGCCCCTCCGACAGTGCAACGCTCCCTCAGTACCGCCCCTCCGACAGTGCGGCACTCCCTCAGTACTGCCCCTCCGACAGTGCAACGCTCCCTCAGTACAGCCCCTCCGACAGTGCAACGCTCCCTCAGTACAGCCCCTCCGACAGTGCAACGCTCCCTCAGTACCGCCCCTCCGACAGTGCGGCGCTCCCTCAGTACTGCACTGGGAGTGTCGGCCTGGATTTTGTGCTTAACTCTCTGGAGCGGGACTCAAACCCACAACCTTCCGACTCAGGCGAGCGTGCTGCCCACTGAGCCATGGCCGATACACATGGCTCCGTGCTGTGCATCAATGCGGCCCAAGAAACAAAAGCGTCAACGTGCCTATCCCAGAGAAAGGCTCAGTCAGCAGCTGATGGCACCCAGCCAGTTATACATACAGCACAGCTTTCCAGCACGCAAGAGGCACTGTGTCTCACCCAGCTGACCCACCACAGGAGGAGCCTCCAGCCTGCTAAAAACCAGCACAGGGGCCTATCCTCCCATCTGGCTGGATGTCCAGTGGGCTTCTACCCTCCAACCCAGCTTCCTATTTCCCACAGCTCTACCCACCCATCTAGCTTCACATTGTCTTAACAGCGCTATCCTTCCACCCCACCCCACCCAGGGCCTCCACCCACTCATCACGTCACTGTTCAGCTCTGCTCCCACCGCACTAGCATCGCACTTGGTCAAAGTCCTCTTGCGACTGCAACCTCGCTGAGCTTTCCTCCTCGCCCTCGAGGCAGTGTCTGATTAAGCTGACCACCCACCCCACCCATCCTCCCTTCCCCACCTCTCCTTCGGAATTCACCTTTCCATTACTGCCCTGGCCTGGATCCACCCCTGCCTGTCCCAGCAAAGCCAGCACATTTCATGGCATCGTTTCTCCCCTCCACCATAACAACATCTTGTATTTATACAGCACCTTTAACGTAGTAAAACGTCCCAAGGCGCTGCACAGGAGCGATTATCAAACAAAATTTGATGCCAAGCCACATAAGGAGATATTAGGACAGGTGACCAAAAGCTTGGTCAAAGAGGTCGGTTTTAAGGAGCGTCTTAAAGGAGGAGAGAGAGGCGGAGAGGTTTAGGGAGGGAATTCCAGAGCTCAGGGCAGCTGAAGGCACGGCCGCCAATAGTGGTGCGATTAAAATCGGGGATGGTCAAGAGGCCAGAATTGGAGGAGCGCAGAGATCTCGGGGGGGTTGTGGGGCTGGAAGGGGTTACAGAGATAGGGAGGGGCGAGGGCCACGGAGGGATTTGAAAACAAGGATGAGAATTTTTAAATCGAGGTGTTGCCGGACCGGGAGCCAGTGTAGGTCAGCGAGGACAGGGGGTGATGGGCGAACGGAACTTGGTGCGAGTTCGGACACGGGGCAGCACACAGAAACACCATCAACTGCCACTGTGCTCAAATCACCAGCCCAAGCAACTCCATTTCCCCAACCTACTCGCTGGTCAAAAGCTCGACCATTCGACTCCTGCCAAAAGCTTCACTGCTTAACTCCCAGCTTTTTCCCCTCGCCCTGGCTGCTCGGTCAGCCTGAGCCCAACCTCACTCAAGAGCTGAGATACCAACCTCACGTTCAGCCCACGATCATCAGCCACCTCCAGCCCCATCTCGCCCCCAATGAGGCTTCTGCTGCCCCCGTCAAATCCAAAGCCCAATTACTCCAACGTTGCCCTCGCTGGCCTCCCGATTTCGGTCTTTTCACAAGCTTCGACTCATCCCAAACCACGTCCTATACTGCACGAGGCCCCACTCCCCCCATTACCCACCCTCACAACCCTTCCCTGGCTCCCATCCTTCCCCCAACACATCAATTTCAAAATCCTCCTCTACCAGTCCCCTCACAGCCTCATCTCTGCAACCCTGTGCTCCAACACACCCGTCAAAACCTTTCCAACTCTGGTGCTCCTTGAAACCCCCCCCCCACCCCTCCCTCTGGTTGGCGTCCAGCGGCAGACGTGTTCAGCTGCCTCAGCTTCTGAAATGCTCTCCGGTCAACAACACTACCCCTTCTGTCCCTGCTTGGTGCTGGTTATTCTTGTGTCACCCAATCGCACACTGAGATACAGAGGGCGAACAGACAGGGATGCACAGGGCGCATCAGCACAGTTTATGCCCAAATCCCACGGGCGCCTCACCTCTTGCTCCACGTACTGCAGCACATATGTCCACCCGGTGAAATCGTACGGATTATCCTCCACGATCTTCCAGTATTTCTCGAAGTCCGCTGGATACGGCGGGATGCTATCCTCGGACTCCAGGGCCCCGTACTCACTGCTGCCCTGCTCATATTCGTCGAGACTGGTGGCGGCGCCCTCTGTCACAGTGTAGTCTGCACCGTCAGAGTTGGTCGATGCTTTGTCGACCGTGTGCTCCGGCCCATTGGAGCTCTTGGGGAATTGTGTCACTGCCTCCTGTACCGTCACAGCGCTGGAGAGTGGCAGGTTTGAAGAATCGGCAGTCAGCTCTTCTACAGGATCCCGACCGCCACCCAGGCTAGGGCACTCGGTAGCGGATTCTTCCATCGTATCCTGGTCCACGCCAGAGCTATCTGTTTCCATCTCTGCCACAGTGCCCTGATCGCAAGGTGGGGTAGGGTTGCCAGCCAGTTCTTCTGTCGTGCTCGGAGCACCCGGTGGACTTGGACTATCAGCAGCCGACTTCTCTACATTGTTTCCATCACATGGGCTCGGACGGTCATCAGCAGAGTCCTTTATGACATTCCCATTATATGGGCTAGGACCGCCAGTAGCCAACTCCTCTACAGTGTCTCCATCACATGGGCTGGGACCGCCAACAGCCGACTCCTCTACAGTGTCTCCATCACACGGGCCAGGACTATCAGCAGCCGACTCCTCTACAGTGTCTCCATCACACGGGCCAGGACTATCAGCAGCCGACTCCTCTACAGTGTCTCCATCACACGGGGCCAGGACTATCAGCCCCGGAGTCCTCTCCAGTGTCTCCGTCACACGGGCCAGTGGAATCTGCTGCCGACTCCTCCACAGTGTCTCCATCACACCGGCCAGGACTATCAGCAGCCGACTCCTCTACAGTGTCTCCATCACACGGGCCAGGACTATCAGCAGCCGACTCCTCTACAGTGTCTCCATCACACGGGCCAGGACTATCAGCAGCCGACTCCTCTACAGTGTCCATATCACACGGGCCAGGGCTATCAGCAGCCGACTCCTCTACAGTGTCTCCATCACACGGGCCAGGACTATCAGCAGCCAACTCCTCTACAGTGTCTCCATCACACGGGCCAGGACTATCAGCAGCCGACTCCTCTACAGTGTCTCCATCACACGGGCCAGGACTATCAGCAGCCGACTCCTCTACAGTGTCTCCATCACACGGGCCAGGACTATCAGCCCCGGAGTCCTCTCCAGTGTCTCCATCACACGGGCCAGTGGAATCTGCTGCTGACTCCTCTACAGTGTCCATATCACATGGGCCAGGGGTATCAGCCCCCGACTCCTCTCCGGTGTCCCCATCACTTGGGGCCGGAGTATCTGCGGCCGAGTCCTCGCCAGTGTCCTCATCACTTGGGCCAGTGGAATCGGCTGCCGACTCCTCTCCAGTGTCGCCGCCACTTGGGCCCGGGGTATCTGCTGCAGACTCGTCTCCAGTGTCCTCATCACTTGGGCCGGTGGAATCGGCTGCCGACTCCTCTCCAGTTTCGCCGCCACTTGGGCCCGGGGTATCTGCTGCCGATTCCCCTCCCGTGTCCCCATCACATGGGCTAGGGCAGTCGGTGGTGGCCTCCTCTACAGCGTTCTGATCACCGTGTAGGCCAGGAGAGTCCGCTGTTAGATTCTGCACAATGCACTGACTGCTCCCATCCAGACTTTCTGTGTTAAATAATTTCTGCTCACCACCTGCGAACAAAGGGGAGAGGCAGAAGAGTTAACGCACGAGCACCTGGAACTATCAGTTTGCACTGGCGAGGAACAGTAGAAGGCCTTGACTCCACGAAGCTGAATGACAATGAGGACAGGCTGCACTTGAGACGTGGAAGGAAAGCACGGGAGGACACTCCATTCAGACTGGGGGAAAGTAACATTAAAAACAACACACCTGCGTACGCAAACATTACACTGCAGATATCACACTGTGTTACAAAGGAAAGAAATAATCAATAGCCAGTTACTGTATGCTGTGAGGGAGCCAGAGACTCAAACACATTCCAATCTCCAAATGTCAGAGTCATAGATTTATACAGCACAGAAAGAGGCCCTTCGGCCCATTGTGTCCGCGCCGGCCATCAAGCCCTGTCTATTCTAATCCCATTTTCCAGCACTTGGTCCGTAGCCTTGTATGCTATGGCGTTTCAAGTGCTCATCTAAATGCTTCTTGAATGTTGTGAGGGTTCCTGCCTCTACCACCCTTTCAGGCAGTGAGTTCCAGATTCCAACCACCCTCTGGGTGAAAAAGTTTTTCCTCAAATCCCCTCTAAACCTCCCGCCCCTTACCTTGAAACTATGCCCCTTGGTTATTGACCCCTCTACTAAAGGGAAAAGTTCCTTTCTATCTACCCTATCTATGCCCCTCAATTTTGTACACCTCAATCAGGTTCCCCCCTCAGCCTTCTCTTCTCTAAGGAAAACACCCCCAGCCTGTCCAGTCTCTCCTCATAGCTGAAGCGCTGCAGCCCAGGTAACATCCTGGTGAATCTCCTCTGCACCCTCTCCAATGCAATCACATCCCTCCTATAGTGTGGCGACCAGAACTGCACACAGTATTCCAGCTGTGGCCTAACTAGCGTTTTGTACAGCTCCATCATAACCTCCCTGCTCTTATATTCTATGATGCGGAGATGCCGGTGTTGGACTGGGGTGGACAAAATTGAGAGGTCGCACAACACCAGGTTATAGTCCAACAGTTTTATTTGAAATCACAAGCTTTCGGAGCTATCGATCGCCCCTTCCTCAGGTGAAGTAAAGAAATACAGACTCGACAAAGCATATATAGATAGAGAACAATGCATGTGTACCTTACAATTGCAGACAACTAAATTAAATCATCCTGACTATCTGCCGAGGTGTGATAAAGTTAATCAGGTCAGCCAGGAAGGTACCACATCAAAGACATAGCAAGATACAACTGAGACAATGAGGTGGAGTCGCAGGGGGTCTAACGTGTCAAAAGCTGCCGTCTGTATGTAAAACGATAAGCTGTAAAATTTTTACTTTTTTTACTGGGAAAATTTTTACTTTTTTTACTGGGAATCACATCTGTGAACAAGCCAACGACGAGTCCGGATCACGTCATGTATCGTGACATAAACCCTTGATCCGGACTCGAGTCGTCGTTGGCTTGTTCACAGATGTGATTCCCAGTAAAAAAGTAAAAATTTTCCCAGTAAAAAAGTAAAAATTTTACAGCTTATCGTTTTACATACAGACGGCAGCTTTTGACACGTTAGACCCCCTGCGACTCCACCTCATTGTCTCAGTTGTATCTTGCTATGTCTTTGATGTGGTACCTTCCTGGCTGACCTGATTAACTTTATCACACCTCGGCAGATAGTCAGGATGATTTAATTTAGTTGTCTGCAATTGTAAGGTACACATGCATTGTTCTCTATCTATATATGCTTTGTCGAGTCTGTATTTCTTTACTTCACCTGAGGAAGGGGCGATCGATAGCTCCGAAAGCTTGTGATTTCAAATAAAACTGTTGGACTATAACCTGGTGTTGTGCGACCTTATATTCTATGCCTCGGCTAATGAAGGCAAGTATCCCATATGCCTTTTTAACCACCTTATCTACCTGTCCTGCTGCCTTCAGGGACCTATGTACATGCACACCAAGGTCCCTCTGATCCTGTCCTTCCTAGGGTCCTACCATTCATTGTGTATTCCCTTGCCTTGTTAGTCCTCCCAAAATGCATCACCTCACACTTTTCAGGGTTAAATTCCATTTGCCACTGTTCTGCCCATCTGACCAACCCGTCTATATCGTCCTGTAGCCTGAGGCTTCCCTCCTCGCTACTTACCACTCCACCAATTTCCGTGTCATCTGCGAACTTACTGATCATACCTCCTACATTCATATCTAAATCATGAATGTCCCTGGAAAAATCGTTAGAAGTTTGAAAGACCCGAGTCTCTGTTTATTTAACAATTAGACATCGAGCTTTTGCCGTTTATTCGGCTGTTTCTGGCATCAGTGAAGCCCAGTCCTGTCGTTACCCAAGTACCGGCAGATTGCGATGCAACATTACAGAAGAGAAAGGGTTTTTCCAGGTACTGTATTGGACTTAACACACAATAACCTTAATTCATCACCTCAAACGTGACAGACCTATAACTAGCAGTCCTTCACCGGAGTGACGTTGAGCACAAAACAGTAAACTCTGAAGGGACAGCTCGGTGCTGCAGTGTGAAAACGTCACACAAAGCACCGACACACTTTACTGAACTCCGAGCGACAGCAATGTGCTCCTCCTTCCACTGTCAAGGAAAAAAAAAACACCGGGACTCTTTGCAGTGGGGGAAATGCCGGCGTGTTTGAGCCAGCTTTACATCAGCGGTCACAAGATGCCTCGGGGCCCGGGTACTCCTAATAGACAATGAAGCGTTTCATTTGGTGAGAGAGCGCGCAAACTCTCAACAAGTGGCTGGCTGTCGAGATTCAGGCGCAAGTATGCGACAAGAGCTCTGAGCATTGACAGCACAATGATCTCTTTCTCTAGGGCAAGGGTTCGACGGACACGATATTATATACTTTAATCAAACTGCTACACAACTTCCCTCTCGATTGAAACGGCTTTGTAAATAACCCATTTTGTTTCAGTGCCTCCACAGTCAACACGCTCACGCCAAACTGTTTTACCGGCCACCCAGCATGGACTCCTTGCTGGGCTACACTGCCAGACTATTCAACTGGGGAAGCATTACTCCCGAGCCCAATCTAATGTCCACACACACACAAAATCCAACAGGAGTTTCCCGATAGCGGCCAGGAGTAGGAACACTGGAGGATTGCCCCCGCCCATCTTAATCCAGGAGGGCAGCACTGAGGGCAATTGTATCATAATGTGCGTCAGCCCAACTCAGGAGAGAGGGGGGGGGTACTAAACCTCAGATCTGCCCAGTGTGCGCGGCTTATGTCCAACAGCCTTCACCAAATCAGGCTCACAGAGCCCAACTCACACAGCATGTTTCGGTCTCTCGGTTCCTTCAATGGGACAATTTCTCTTTATTGCCGTATCCCAACTGAAAGTCCCATTGCGATCGGGGTCCCAACTGAGCAAGTTCAAACCTGAAGCAGGAAGACAGTCCCATCCCTTGGGTCAAATCAGGCCCCCGGGAGGCCACGCTTTAATTCCCGTGCCCGAGCACTTAAACGACGGAGTAAATTCACCAAAGTCGTGCTCCCGACAGGGGGGGGGGGGGGGGGAAAAAGAAGCCCTCTTCGAAGGGAGCTCGGAGGGGTCAAAGAATTACCAGCAGAGCGTCGCACCCTGAAACCCAACCCACACAACTTGTGTGCTTGGCTCGCTGCCAGGAGCGCACAATTGCTGAGCTCACTCACATTTCTTCCAGTTACGCCCTTGAGCTTTGCGAGCCCAGCAGATCGGGGGAAAAAAAAAAATCGCCCCCCTCATTGGCGGAACGGGCCGTTCCCTCATTGATTTAGGTTTTAAATCGACCAATTAGAGATTAGCCTGCTTCCACCAATGAGGAGGCAATTCAGTAGGTCCACAATTTTGGGAAAGAAAAATTGCATCTAACAATAAAGGGAAGATAAATTAAGTGTACAGGTGGGGAAGGGAGAAGAATCCAGTGGAGATAGAGGGAGAGGAGCATCACTGGCAGAGACGAGCTTCTGCGGCGGTCTGGTGAGGGGGGAAAGAGAGAGAGCGGGCAAGGCCAGTGGGGAGAGCGAGGAACGGTCTGGACACCTGTGTCCTAATACATCACTCAGAGCTTTATCCTGGGTCACTCCTCTTCACAACGTGGCCTGTCAGCTGTGGGAGGAGTGCGACATCAGCACATTCCCTCCAAGACCCAGCCTGGCCCATTAAGGAAAGACGCACTGCACTGGCCATGTGGAAGTGCGACTACTTTTGGAACAATGATTCACAATTTAATTCGGCTCGCTCCAACACAGAAATCTCAGCTCATTTCCAGTTTGGTTTTGCTTCTTACTGAATGCGCAAAGCCTTGATCTCAGACACCCCACCCCCACCCCCACCAAAAGCATCCACTCCCTGGTGCGTACACAGCACTGAAGCTTTGCTGGCCCATTGCTAACGTCACTGGATTGACAGTCATATTTTTGTTTTTGTAATGCACAATTTTACTTAATCCACAGTGGCTTTTTTTTTAAATAAGGGAAACGATCCCCTTGTTGCAGTGACACATACACACTGGCACTCACTACTGCCGTGGGGGAAGGACAAGACCGGCATTGATGCCAATCTCCCATCGAATCTCAGAAATTGCAGCACAGGAGTTGATCTGGCCTTTCACCGCAGAGGCTTTGTGATCACGTTTCCCTGCATCCTTTGATATTTTTCTTTTTCAAATTCTTATCCAATTCCCTTGAAATGCTGTTCTCCTTTCTGCCTCACTAGCCTCGTGGTGAAGCACTCCATGTTCTAATTATCCTCAGTGAAGGACTTCATCCAATAGATGACGCATTAAACAGGTTTGTCTCTTTCTCTCTCAATCGCTCCATCCCCATTTCTCCTTGTCCTGCCCCCTCCGTGCTTTTATCCCCTTTCTGCTCTTCATCGGGTGGAGTGGACAGGGTAGATGCTGAGAGGCTGTTTTCCCCTGGCTGGAGAGTCTAGAACCAGGGGTCACAGTCTCAGGATAAGGGGTCGGCCATTCAGGACTGATATGAGGAGGAATTTCTTCACTCAGAGGGTGGTGAATCTTTGGAATTCTCTACCCCAGAGGGCTGTGGAGGCTCAGTCGTTGAGTATATTCAAGGCTGAGATGGATAGATTTTTGGGCTCTAGGGGAATCAAGGGATATGGGGATCGGGCGGGAAAGTGGAGTTGAGGTCGAAGATCAGCCATGATCTTATTGAATGGCGGAGCAGGCTCGAGGGGCCGTATGGCCGACTCCTGCTCCTATTTCTTATGTTCTTACCCTTCCCTCCTCTTTTTATTCGTTTATGGGATGTGGGCGTCGCTGGCCAGGCCCAGCATTTATTGCCCATCCCTAATTGCCCTTGAGAAGGTGGTGGTGAGCCGCCTTCTTGAACCGCTGCAGTCCGTGTGGTGAAGGTGCTCCCACAGCGCTGTTAGGGAGGGAGTTCCAGGATTTTGACCCAGCGACGATGAAGGATCGGCCGATATATTTCCAAGTCAGGATGGTGTGTGACTTAGAGGGGTACTTGGAGGTGGTGGTGTTCCCAGCTTATTCATTTGCCACGAGCACGGAGAACTAAATCGCAGCATTGAGCTGCTGACAGTAAGGCCTCCATGCTTGATTTAAATGTTTGCAGCTGTATCAAGAGTACATCACACCATTGCCAGTGATGCAAAGCGTAATTATGACAGTCACTCCAGCATTGTGCAGCAAAGTCCACTCGCTCAAGCTCCCAAGTGAGCCTGAGCACTGACCTCCAGCGGACTGTCCAACCTCAGGGCGGGGAGGGAGAAACCCTGTCCTTGCCCCACGTCCACCTTTCACTACAGGCTGCTGAATAGCCAGCAAGAACCCCAGTCGCTCTGTTCACGTCTCAGTTGTGCCCTGCAAGAGACTAGCTAAGCCAGCACGGGCTAGTGATCGAGCCTGGGGCTTTCACAGTCCGTGGGGCTCAATACCACCTGGTCACTTCAAACACATCAACACTTAAGCCAATATGCCTCTTGTTAATTTTATCACCTCAAATTGCTCTCATTTGCATGACAAGGTGATAACCAGTACTATTTAACATTAGTATTAGATTATCTGCTCTTAATTCAGTCACTTTAATTCAAATTGGTTGGCAATTCAAATCTTTTCACCACTAGCTTCCTATTCATGTTGTTCAATTCAAATTCTTGGTCAATGCAAAAAAATGCCTTTGAATCATCAGCAGTGTACCCTCGATGGACATAACCCAAGCAAATGAATACATTGCTGTAATACTCCTCACATAATGTCCTAGAGCTCTGTCAGCCAGAAGGTCGCGGGTTCAAGCCCCACTCGAGAGTCTTGTTAACATGATCCAGGCTGGCATTCCAGTACTGAGGGAGCGCCGCACTGTCGGAAGGGCGGTACTGAGGGAGCGCCGCACTGTCGGAGGGGCGGTACTGAGGGAGCGCCGCACTGTCGGAGAGGCAGTACTGAGGGAGTGCCGCACTGTCGGAGGGGCGGTACTGAGGGAGCGCCGCACTGTCGGAGGGGCGGTACCGAGGAAGCGCCGCACTGTCGGAGGGGCGGTACTGAGGGAGCGCCGCACTGTCGGAGGGGCGGTACTGAGGGAGCGCCGCACTGTCGGAGGGGCGGTACTGAGGGAGCGCCGCACAGTCGGAGGGGCGGCACTGAGGGAGCGCCGCACTGTCGGAGGGGCGGCACTGAGGGAGCGCCGCACTGTCGGAGGGGCGGCACTGAGGGAGCGCCGCACTGTCGGAGGGGCGGCACTGAGGGAGCGCCGCACTGTCGGAGGGGCAGCACTGAGGGAGCGCCGCACTGTCGGAGGGGCGGTACCGAGGGAGCGCCGCACTGTCGGAGGGGCGGCACCGAGGGAGCGCCACACTGTCGGAGGGGCGGCATTGAGGGAGCGCCGCACTGTCGGCACTGAGGGAGCGCCGCACTGTCGGAGGGGCGGCACTGAGGGAGCCCCGCACTGTCGGAGGGGCAGTACCGAGGAAGCGCCGCACTGTCGGAGGGACGGTACTGAGGGAGCCCCGCACTGTAGGAGGAGCGGTACCGAGGGAGCGCCGCACTGTCGGAGGAGCGGTACCGAGGGAGCGCCGCACTGTCGGAGGGGCTGTACCGAGGGAGCGTCGCACTGTCGGAGAGGCAGTACTGAGGGAGTGCCGCACTGTAGGAGGAGCTGTACTGAGGGAGCGCCGCACTGTCGGAGGGGCTGTACTGAGGGAGCGCCGCACTGTCGGAGGGGCAGTACTGAGGGAGCGCCGCACTGTCGGAGGGGCAGTACTGAGGGAGCTTGTGAAGGCAGGGTGGCCAGTGAGTGTATTAAAGAAATCAAACCTCCAGGTGGAGGTGGGATGGGTTTCGATAGTGGTTGGGTGCAACAACCAATGTTCCGGCACCTGAAAGCCCCGGTGGTGGGGCCTGATATGGGGCAGGAGGCTCGGGATCAAACAGAAAGAGGTTAGGTGCCGCAGAGTTCGATCCGAGTGAGCAGAAAGGGAAGTTCGTGGCAATCAGAGCCGGAAGGACGCAAGGCGGCTTCGGTTTTGTCGAAGTGGGAAGTTCAGACTCAGCCAGGATTGACGTCAAACAAAGTCAGAACCCTGGAGTCAATGGACGGGGCAGAGAGGTTGCAGTTGGCCGTCGTCAGCACACACGCAGAACCTGACCAATGCTTGCAGAAGTCAGTCCCGAGGAGTAGCGCGTCGATAACTAAATAGGAACAAAACGTAGAGGGAGACCTGGGCCACAGTGGAGATAAGTCAGGGTCGCCACCAACCCTCAGGACTGAAAGATTCATCTCCTGGACACTGGTGTGTGCTATACCCGGGAGGAAAATCACAGGGGCATTAAGAAAAATCGTGTGTTCCTTTTCTTTCAACACTTTGTTTATTAGTTATAAAAATATTGGCGATGGAAAAAGCGGCTGTTTGACGGGGCGGGGTGGTTGGAGTCTGGAGGACTTGTGATAAAACTTCCAGGAATACGTGCAACCAGAGTCGGCAAGTCTCGAGACAAGAGCGTAGAAAGGAGAAAGAGTTTGAAGATATGCTGTGACTGCATTGGGACAGACATCGGTGGAACGACCCGCGACCTCTTCCACCTAGAAGGACGAGGGCAGCAGACGCATGGGAACACCACCGCCTCCCAAGTTCCCCGCCAAGTCACACACCATCCCGACTTGGAAATATATCAGCCGTTCCTTCATCGTCGCTGGGTCAAAATCCTGGAACTCCCTCCCGAACAGCACTGTGGGAGCACCTTCACCACACGGGCTGCAGCGGTTCAAGGTGGCAGCTCAAGAAAGAAAGACTCGCATTTCTACAGCGCCTCTCACGACCACCGGACGTCCCAAAGCGCTTTACAGCCAATGAAGTAGTTTTGAAGTGTGGTCACTGTTGTAATGTAGGAAACGCGGCAGCCAATTTGCACACAGCAAGCTCCCACAAACAGCAATGCAATAATGATCAAATAATCTGTTTTTGTTATGTTGATTGAGGGATAAATATTGCCACATGACACTGGGATAACTCCCCTGCTCTTCTTCGAAATAGTGCCATGGGAACTTTTACGTCCACCTGAGAGCGCAGACGGGGCCTCGGTTTAACGTCTCATCAGAAAGACGGCACCTCCGACAATGCAGCACTCCCTCAGTACTGCACTGGAGTGTCAGCCTGGATTTTTGTGCTCAAGTCTCTGGAGTGGGACTTGAACCCACAACATTATAATTCAGAGGCAAGGGTGCTGCTACCTTCTCAAGGGCATTTAGGGATGGACAATAAATGGGTTAGATACAGAGTATAGCTCCCTCTACACTGTCCCATCAAACACTCCCAGGGCAGGTACAGCACGGGTTAGATACAGAGCAAAGCTCCCTCTACACTGTCCCCATCAAACACTCCCAGGGCAGGTACAGCACGGGTTAGATACAGAGTAAAGCTCCCTCTACACTGTCCCATACAAACACTCCCAGGGCAGGTACAGCACGGGTTAGATACAGAGTAAAGCTCCCTCTACACTGTCCCATACAAACACTCCCAGGGCAGGTACAGCACGGGTTAGATACAGAGTAAAGCTCCCTCTACACTGTCCCCATCAAACACTCCCAGGGCAGGTACAGCACGGGATCGATACAGAGTAAAGCTCCCTCTACACTGTCCCAAACATTCCTAGGGCAGGGACAGTGTGGATTAGATGTGATTTAGAACAGCAACCCCTACCGTTTATGCGTTTCCTAGCGCTTTAGGTGTCGGGCGCACTCAGCCACCTCCAAGCTTTTGCGCCTCGGGTTTGCCTCATGCGGTGGATTTCGGGTCTCTCAGCAAATTAAAATCAACTGCAGGCCTCTGATTGCCTCAGCTTTTCACAAGCTTCTTCACTGTCTTTTATTTCTTTAATGCTTCTGTGTTACTTGACCGAGATGATCCATTACGGCGTCCAATCACTACACTGATATTCCCTTGGTTTTTTTTTGATAATATAACAAGAATTAGAAGCAGGAGTCGGCAATTCAGCCCCTCGAGCCATTCAATAAGATCATGGCTGATCTTCGATCTCAACTCCACTTTCCCGCCCAATCCCCATATCCTTTGATTCTCCTGGAGTCCAAAAATTTCTTATCAATCTCAGCGATTGAGCCTCCACAGCCCTCTGGGGTAGAGAATTCCAAAGATTCACCACCCTCTGAGTGAAGAAATTCCTCCTCATCCCAGTCCTAAATGGCCGACCCCTGGTTCTAGACTCCCCAGCCAGGGGAAACATCCTCTCAGCATCTACACTGTAAAGCCCTGTAAGAATTTTATATGTTTCAATGAGATCACCTCTCATTCTTCTAAACTCGAGAGAATATAGGCCTAGTCTACTCAATCCCTCCTCATAGGACAATCCCCCCAATCGCAGGAACCAGTCTGGTGAGCCTTCGTTGCACTCCCTCTAAGGCAAGTATGTCTTTCCTTAGGTAAGGAGACCAGAACTGCACACAGCACTCCAGGTGTGGCCTCACCAATGCCCTGTAGCAAGACTTCTTTACTCTTATACTCTAATCCTTGTGTGACAAAAGCTAACATACCATTTGCTTGCTGCACCTTGAAAACTTCGATCCGATCACCCCTGAATTCTAGGGAACACAGCCCTGGCTTGTGTAATCTCTCCTGGTAACTTAACCCCTTGGGAGTGCAGGAGCAACGGCCTCCTCCTGTGTTCTGTAGCTGCAGTGCTGGGGGAGATGGGGGGGGGGGGATGCTTTGCAGAATTGCAAGGGGAGATGGCAAGCTCCACAGGCCCTGGGCATGTTGCTAAAACGCACACTGTAGTGGTGAAGGGGGGTGCACTTGCACAGTGGGGTCGGGGGTGCATGCATTGCCTGCACTGTCTGCTTCCTTGTTCCCCCGCAGTTGGGACCCGCGCATGCGCAGAGCGCGGCTGCGGGCTCCGCACAGGCCGGAGGCTTCTCGGCGGCGCCATTATTATCTGCGGGTTTTCACGGTCCCTCGGAGCCGGTGATGGAAAGTGGTGGTGAAGGCTGAGGACGGACCTTTCCCCCTTCTTTCCCTCTCCCGCTTTAAGCTCACAAGTCGACGTCCGGATTTATTTTCTCCTCTCAGACCCGCGTCGCCGTCGTCATCGTAAGCTCCCTCCCCCCGCCCCTCAATATCGAAAACGCGCAAATCCTCCACTCCTTATATCGGCGGATTTTAATCGGCCCGCTCTTTTCCTCCCGATCCGTGACGGGGCCGCGTTCACTCACCGCCCGATGGATCGGATGTCAGCGGATTCGGATTGGGCTCCGACCACCGATTCTCCGCTGCCTCCATTACTCCCGTCACCATCCTCTGGGAGACCGGAACCGGAAACCGCTCTGCCCTGAAGAGGGAGGGCAGGGCAAGGCAAGCACCAATTCTATTAGTGCATCTTTGCATCATTTCCATTTAATCATTTATTTCCTATTAGTTGGCTTGTTGTGGAGATTAAACTCCTTTGGAGGGAATCTACCCTAAGATTATATTATAGGTTATCATAGAATGGTTACAGCACAGAAGGAGGCCATTTGGCCTGTTGAGCCCATGCCAGCTCTCTGCAAGAGCATTTCAGCTAGTCCCACTCCCCCGCCCTTTCCCCGTAGCCCTGCAAGCAAAATTATTTTCCTTCAGGTACTTATCCAATTCCCTTTTGAAAGCTACGATTGAGTCTGCCTCCACCGCCCTTTCAGGCAGTGCATTCCAGATCCTAACCACTCGCTGCATAATAAAGTTTTTCTTCAGGTCACCATTGGTTCTTCTGCCAGTTACCTTAAATCTGTGTCCTCTGGTTCTCGACCCTTCCGCCAATGGGAGCAGTTTCAGTCTACTATGTCTAGACCCATCATGATTTTGAACACCTCTATCAGATCTCCTCTTAACCTTCTCTGCTCTAAGGAGAACAATCCCAGCTTCTCCAGTCTATCCACGTAACTGAAGTCCCTCATCCCTGGAACCATTCTTGTAAATCTTTTCTGCATCCTCTCTAAAGCCTTCAAATCCTTCCTAAAGTGCGGTGCCCAGAATTGGACACAATACTCAAGTTGAGGCCGAACCAGTGTTTTATAAAGGTTCATCGTAACTTGCTTTTGTACTCTATGCCTTTATTTATAAAGCCCAGGATCCCGTATGCTTTTTTAACCGCTTTCTCAATCTGCCCTGCCACCTTCAACGATTTGTGCACATATACCCCACAGGACTCTTCTGTTCATGCACCCCCTTTAGAATTTAGTTTATATTGCCTCTCCTCGTTATATTAGGTTATAAGGCAATTCAGGACAGGGCCCCAGATATGGCCAGATCCTGCTTTCAACAATATTTATATTAATATTTCATAGGTGGTGCAATTCTTCCCCATAAATCTTACTCTTACTAATCTTTTTTGGTCACGCATCTATGAGGGGCCCAGATAGAGTGGATAGCAAGGACCTATTTCCCTTAGCAGAGAGGTCAATAACCAGGGGGGCATAGATTTAAAACAATTGGTAGAAGGATTAGAGGGGAGTTGAGGACAACTTTTTTCACCCAGAGGGCGGTGGGGGTCTGGAACTCACTGCCCGAAAGGGTGGGAGAGGCAGAAACCCTCATCACATTTAAAAAGTACTTGGATATGCACTTGTAACCTACAGGGCTACAGACCAAGAGCTGGAAAGTGGGATTCGGCTGGCACAGACACAATGGGCCGAATGATTTCTCTGAACATTTACCATTGTAAATTGCTACGCCCGTGTTTCCCATTCAATTTTGCTATGTCAACTGTCACACTGTTGTTGCAGGCACGGTGCTGTCGTGGTTATGTTACTTTACTGGTAATCTGGAGGTTTGCAAATTGAATTTAGTATTTTAAATCTGGAAATCAAAATCTGGTATCAGTAAAAAGCCCAACTGGTTCACTAATGCCCCTAAGGGAAGGAAACATGTCCTATGTCTTATCTGAAGGATGCACACTAATATCGGTTGACTCTTTAACTGCCCTCTCAAACAGCCTAACAATTCGCTCAGTTGTGGCAACACTGAGGATGGCCAATAAATGCCAGCCTTACCAGCCGCACCCACATCCCAAGAATGATTTTTTAAAAATGCCTCTAGCCAGTAGGTGGCTGTTGCCATCAACTGAGATATAATAAATACACTGTCGGAGGTGCCGTCTTTTGGATCAGACGCTCAACCGAGGCCCCGTCTGTCCTCTCAGGTGGATGTTAAAGATCCCATGGCCGCTCTTCAAAGAAGAGCAGGGGATCGCTCCTGACGTGTTGGCTGATATTTATCCCTCAACCAACATCATTTAAGCAAATTACGTGGTCATTGCTGACTGCGGGATCTTGCTGCCGCGCTTCCTACATTCCAACAGTGACTACACTTCAAAAATACTCCATTGGCTGTGCTGAGGTCATGAAAGCTGCTGTATAAATGCAAGTTCTTTCTCCACGCAAGGAGGCACAGAAATGGTGAAACATAGTAAAAAAGGAGCAGGAGTAGGCCATTCGAGCCTGCTCCGCCATTCATTATGATCATGGCTGATCCTCTATTTCAATACCATATTCTCGCTCTCTCCCCATACCCCTTGATGCCTTTTGTGTCTAGAAATCTATCTATCTCCTTCTTAAATACATTCAATGACTTGGCCTCCACAGCCTTCTGTGGTAGAGAATTCCACAGGTTCACCACCCTCTGAGTGAAGAAATTTCTCCTCATCTCAGTCCTAAATGTCCTACCCTGCATCCTGAGACTGTGACCCCCCTCGTTCTAGACCCCCCCAGCCAGGGGAACATCCTCCCTGCATCCAGTCTGTCTAGCCCTGTCAGAATTTTATACGTTTCAATGAGATCTCCTCTCATTCTTCTAAACTCTAGTGAAGAACTGGATTCGGCTTAAAAAGACTTTTGGGGGCTAAAATGTATCTTGGAAGTGTGTGGACAATCGAATGATTGGATTGTACAGTCCAAAACTGGGTATGTGGCACCACATGGCTCAATGGGCAGGTTGACGTTGGCTGCTTTTCCTGGTGGGCAGTTTCAGAAGGCATTGCTAGAGGTTTAGGAGCAGGTTCCCTTACTGCCCTCTTAACTGGGGAAGTTGAAACATCAAACCAATGAAAAAAAAAATCAATACAATCCTTTCTTTCTGTTCATCATTCCCAGAAGCTCACAGATTTTCACACCTTTGTTATCCGCGACTGATCTCTGATAATTTTCATTATTGGTCATTTTTATTGAATAATATTAATCTTGAGATAGGAAGAACAGAAAGTGCATTTAATAACATGTCACTCAAATTTTAATTCAACCATTTTCACGTCAGATTTAAACAATACAAAATGTACAAGTGGAATTCAGTAGGACCCAGTATTTTGGAATACGTTCTGAAGTTTTCAGCTGGCAGTCTTCAGTCTCAATTGATATTCAGAGTGAACCAAAGCAGAGAGTCACTGACCTATCCCCATCAGATGAGTTTGGACAGCTTTTGGGCAGTTAGTAGATGTGGGACGCTTCACTTCCTGGAGCGGAAAAGCTGATTTGGATGGTCAAGCCCTGTGGAAGAAAAATTCCTGTCACCTGACCACAGCACAGTACAGGCTGCATCCGTGGGGAAGTTAAGTTCCTACATCTTGCCCTTCTGCAGGCTGAAGGAAAATGTGTGGCAATAGCAGGTAGAAGTGTGTAAGAGCAGAACAATAGAAACATAGTCAGCCATAGCTCAGTTGGTAGCACACTCGCCTCGGAGTCAGAAGGTTGTGGGTTCACAGTCCCACTCCAAAGACTTCAGCACATAAATCTCGGCTGAAACTCCCAGTGCAGTGCTGAGGGAGCGCCGCACTGTCGGAGGTACCATCTTTCGAATGAGACGTTAAACCGAGGCCCCGTCTGCTCTCTCAGGTGGACGTGAAAGATCCCATGGCCACTATTTCGAAGAAGAGCAGGGGAAGTTATTCCCGGTGTCCTGGGGCCAATATTTATCCCTCAACCAACATAACAAAAACAGATGATCTGGTCATTATCACATAGATTCTCCTTAAAACCTACCTCTTTGACCAAGCTTTTGGTCACCTGTCCTAATATCTCCTTATTCGTCAATTTTGTTTGATAACGCTCCTTGAAGCATCTTGGAATCTTTTACTGCATTAAAGGCGCTATATAAATGCAAGTCGTTGTTTCCTGCACCCCAAGTGCTTAAATTGTGTCCTTTGTTTGAATAGTCTGCTGACGGTCAGGCTCACTATCTAGTATCAGCCTGGCTCAGTTGGTGGCACTTCTGCCTCTTTGCCACTAGGTTGTGGGAACAAGTACCACTCCAGGGTTGAGCATGCAATCCAGGCTGACACTCCAGTGCTGCATTGTTGGAGGGGACGTCTTTCAGATGAGACGTTAAACCAAGGCCTCATCCAGCGATGTTACGAAGATCTCATGGCAAAATCTGAACAAGAGCAGGGGCGTTCCCCTGGGGTCCTGGCCAACATTACTACTTCAAACAATGGCCCCAAAAACAGATCAACTGCTCATTCTCCTCATTGCTGCTTGTAGGATCCCACTGTGTACAAGCAGCACTGTGGGGGCACCCTCACCACACAGACTGCAGCGATTCAAGAAATTTCAATAAAGTCAAAAACCTACCCCTGTAGATTTTGGTAATTGGTTGGGAGGTAGGAGGCAGAACAGGGAAGCCCATTGCAACTGCTTAACCTTTTCCGACACTGCCCAAAAAAAACCAGAGGGGAGATGAGGAGAATGTGTTTCTTATGCCGTGAGTTGTGATGATCTGGAATGTGCTGCCTGAAAGGGCGGTGAAAGCAGATTCAATAATAACTTTCAAAAGGGATTTGGATAAATACTTGAAGGGGAAAAGTTTGCAGGGCTACGGGGAAAGAGCAGGGTGGGGGGGGAGAAAGAGTGGGACGGATTGGATAGCTCTACCAAAGAGCCGGCACAGGCCTCCTTCTGTGCTGTATCTTTCTATTATTCCAAGGCAGCGGCCCACCACCCTGTCAAGGGCAGCTAGGGATGGGCAATAAATTCTGGCCTTGCCAGCGATGGCCACATCTCAGGAATAAATTTCTCGGCTGACTAATTTGTAACGAGTACTGCATTTCAAAGTAATTTTTTTGTATTTCAGTGTCAAATTTAGTTTAATAATGCTCCTGTGAAGCGCCTTGCAACGTTTTACTAGGTTAAAAGCGCTGTATAAATGCAAGCTATTATAAAATGCTTCCAGATGTTTGTGACACAATAACATGCTAAATAAATGCCAAGTTTTTTTTAAATAACGCCAGCAGATCTCCTATGGTTTTGCTCACTGTAAGATACACTGTTACAGCAGCGTTGTACCAATTATCGCTATTTCATTATAATAGCGGTATACCGTGTAATGCACAATGTGTTTGCTGCTGCTAAAGTGATGTGCCTCAATTGGCCTGGCCCTTTAAGGCTACTTGTGACGCTGAAGGCCTTGTACCAATTTCATTGGACCGTACGCTGGATGCGATTCCAGGTCTCTGTATTGCTGGTTATCGATTTGCTTCAATTAAGTGACCGAGAATTGCCTCCTTCTGCGCGGTGTGATTCTATGACAGTAGGTCACGGGAACTCGGGGTCAAACTGGGGAACTTCGGACTGATGGCAGGAAGTTCTTCACAGAGAGAGGGATCGGCCCATGGAACAGACTCTGCGTAGGGCAATGGGGCGCAACCCCCTGGCGGGATGTTGTGACAGGGTGATTGGGCCAGGTGATCTCGTGATATTGACGGCATAAGCTGGCATCACATTTGAAAAACGGGAGTGAAAAACAGAGCAAAATTATCATTTATCTCATTGCTGACTCTGGGATCTTGCTGTGCACATATTGGCTGCTGAGAAATGGCACAATCCACTATTTCCAGGCGATTACAATGCGAACAGTTTAAGGCACTTGAAGGTGGCACCTTCTCGTGAAGCAGATGGCCAGAATGAGAGAACACGGTATTGGAAGGCAGGATTATTACCAGTTGCAACAGCAACAGAAACACCCCCGTTAAAATAGAACTAGCGGCCCTGTAGTTTACCAGAAAGAGTCTAGCCTCCACTTTGCAACTGCCCACAGTGGGATGATTGAAACCAGGATTGGGGGGGGGGGGGGGGGGGGGGCGGAATAGCCGGCCTGGACACGTGTCCCATCACTGCCCTCTGCGAGAGTCAGGGGCAGCAGCCCGCAAGCAAAGACCTTGGGTTAGGATTGGAAAATAAGATCGATGGGGCTGCAGGAACAGAGTGGGCTTCTTCGTTTGAACGTTCTCCAGGCTGCTATTGATGTTCTGATCAACTACCCCAACATTAATGGGACTGGGCAGGGACAGATCCCGTCCCAAGGGGCTGCAAGATTGTTGCTCCTTAACCCCAGCTCGCCCCACAAGCCAACACTGCAGCAGGACGAGTGATAGAAAGTTACATTTATACAGCACCTTCGTCCCTCTGCAGGACTTCAGACAGCAGTGGTTCTCAAACTGGGGTTAAAACCCCAATTGGTTATGGTGAGCGAGCAGCCGGGTGCTGCTGAATGGGGCGGTGAATGGTTCCCATGGTGATGCAGGAAGGAGGATGATGAGGGAGGGAAGGAAATACTGTGGGCCAGCAGCGACCGCAATGCCACCACCAGCAACAGGAGGCGGAGGCGGAAAAACACAGGGCTGGCTGCTCGGAGAGGAACCCACCCTACCGTCTGGATAAAAGACCCCATCCTGACTATCAGCCGGCTACAGCAGCAAGGGATACAGCCAAAAAGAACAGGCCCTGTAAGTCAGGCATATATTAGATCTGTATGTCCACGGTTAACGGGCAGCCCAGGAGCAAATCTGACAATAATCTGGGCAGCAGAGTGAATAACCAATGCATTTGTAATTTAAAAAAAACCAATGCTTTAAAATCCCGATCATTTTATACATATATACTTGAGGGATTCAGTTTTGTAAATGTCACCAGAGCTATATTGTAATTCATTCAAGATCCTGGTACAGTAGATACAAGGTGGCAATAATAATTCAGATGGGGGGGGGGGGTCCATGATTACTAATCCCATTTTGGAAAGGGGTCCTCCAACAAAAAAGTTTGAGAACCACTGTTCGAAAGCACTTCACAGGAGGTGAGAAGGCACTCTGCAAATGCCAACTCTTTACATGATCAATGAATTGTGTTTGAAGAGCAGTCACTGTCATTATGTAGTTGACAGTGATGACCTCGGGTGGGTGGCTCTGATGGTTGAAGAGAAACCAGGCCGCAAGAGGTTAACCAATGCTCTAGTTGTAAGCTGCATGGTTTTAGCTCCTTAAATCCTAGCAGTACCTCTGTACACACAGCGATCCCTCAGCCCCGACTCTTTCCAAGCTCTGCCTTGCGTCCTCTGGGCTTCGAGAAGTGGGGTGGTGTGGCTGGCGGGAGGGAGTGTAGCTCGTAACAGGCAGACAGGATGGCTTACTGTTGGGAGACTCTTGGCAGCACTCGCGCCCCCGTCAAAAGCGCCACCTCCGGCCCCAAGCCCACAATCCAGACCGACGCAGCAGTGCACTGCTGGGGGAGTGCTGCACTGCCAGAGGTGCTCTGCTCCAACTTTACGTTAAACCGGAGACCCTGTCTGGCTGTTCAGGTGGAGATCCCATGGAACGAGTAGAAAAAGTTCGGTGTCCCTGCCAACATTCCTCCCTCAACCAATCTTAAATAAAACAGATTATCTGATCCTTTATCTCATTGCTATTTATGGGACCTTGCTGTGTGCAAATTGGCTGTTGCATTTGCCCACTTTACAACAGTGATGATATTTAATTGGTTCGGGACATCCCAAAAAGGTGTGACAGACGCTGTATAAATCCAAGTCTGTCTTCTGTAGACAACCGCATGCTGCCCAGGGCTTAATTTGTGCCCTGCCCAACGCGTGGGTGTGAAAACAAAACCGCACCCGTTGAACTTTTGGAAAGAGAACGCAGGCAAGACAGAACCAGCAGGATTTATTGTGCAGTATGTACAATTCTAGCTATTAAAATTTTATACAATATATACAAATTAAATAATCAACCACAAAACCCCTCACCTCTACAGAGCTCTTAAGACTTAAACGCAAGGAATCGATTCGTAAACCCCAACCTGAAAATGGCAGAGAGGAGGTCGTTTCTGTGTCAGTTCGTGGCCGCCCTTCCGCACGTTCAATGGCCTCGTACCACAGACCCGAGCGAGTTGCCCGGAAGCAATGAGTGGCCTGTACCAACACACAAACCGCAG
Source organism: Squalus acanthias (assembly GCA_030390025.1). Taxonomy (NCBI): domain Eukaryota; kingdom Metazoa; phylum Chordata; class Chondrichthyes; order Squaliformes; family Squalidae; genus Squalus; species Squalus acanthias. The sequence continues at coordinate 25,991,314 of CM059450.1, read as the reverse complement.
TCCTCCCTCGTCTTAAATCAGCACACAGTCCCGACTCCACCATCCGTCACTAGCTGACTGGGGGAGGGTGCTGATGGAGGACTGAAACTTAAAAGAAACTGGCGGCCATATTCCTTCGGGAACAGTGTTCTCCTTTGAAGGTGTTAACCGACAGGACACGCGTCGACAGGAGTTAAAACCCAGAGTGCGTTCCTGGACAAGGTCACAGTGATTGACTCCAAATGATTGCTTCAGAACAAATTAGGTAGGACAGGAGATAGACAGCTCCCCATGCAGTAGAGTTACCTATTAACCCAAATCAGTAACTCATTATCTCAACCGGTGTCTTACTCCAGGGACACCCTCCGAAATAATGCATCAGAGTGATAGACGCCCACCACACACCGAGCCCCGATTTCAACCATCCTGCACCGTGGGCATTTGTCGATTGAAAGCCGGCAACCACCCCACAGCGAGAGGAAAAATAGGCCCAATAGTTCTACTGTAACAGGGGCCCTTTTATTCCCTGTGTGGTAGCTTCATTGCCATTGCCGAACAGCCACCTTTTCCGGGAGAGCGAGGCGTGGGAGCAGGAACGAGTCACGATTCAGGACCCAAGACCTGCAGGTCAGCTGGCTGCAAACGGTGACCACGAAAGGCCCCGGGGTATTGGAGGAATCCGTTACATACAGTGGTGAAGATCCCCCTCAATATTTTTGGAACCGTCGTTCTGAGCAGGACCTCCGGCTCGATGCGTGGCCGCGCACCTTAGGGGGAATATTGATCACAAGCCTTTTTAAAAAAAAAGTGTTCTCCCTTTCAATGTGCAGCATTAATCTTTCTACCCCAATCCACAAATCATAAATCTTTAAAAAAAAAAGGGGGATTGGGGGGGGGGGAAAAAAATGCCCCAAAAAAGCACACACACAAAACAGTGATGGTGGTGGGACTTCCCTTCCCTGTTCAGGACTTTCTGCTGCACTAAACTGGGTTAAAACCGCTCAAAAAGAAAAAGGGGGGTGGTGTGGGAGGCAATGTTCCCTTTGAGCTGCACAGCCGTCTGGAGATCCTGCGCGGTCGGATCACCGGCTTTTGAATGGGGGGAAAAAAAAATGCGCGCGCACACACGGAAATTTGAATGGGCCGCGCACCCCCCAAAAAAAATGAAAGGGAACACTGGGCGGAGCACGCTGCAACAAATTTCCCCCTTCCCTCTCCCCGCGGGTTTGTTTGCGGGAGAGCGACAAAGTTGCTGATCGGATTCACTTGTGGCACGGTTCAATTCGAAACACAGGACGGGTGGAGAAGGGGAGAAATTCACGACACAAACAACGTCCCCCCTTCACCGGCTGCTGCTGGAGCAGAAACTTCGATAAAAAGGCATCAGTTCGCAGGGCTGATCAACCTGGGGTGGGGTGGGGGGAGGGGAAAGAAACAACCTCCCCCGTACTGATTAAAGTCACTATTTACCCCCCCCTCCCCCGGTTGATAATCTTTAATAAAAAAAACTTTCCTACAAGGGTTTAAACCAAAAAAAAAAAATTGCTTGAAGCGAAAAATGAAATCAATTTTTAAACAACCGGCCATCTATTTAAACCCCAAAGTCACGAGCTGCGTCTATTTTCTTTTAAACCAGCTGTCATTTTAATTAAAAGCTAAACTGCTCAAAGTGCTACTCTGGAACAATTCTAGTATCCCAGCTTCTCAGATCTCCTGTCCAAGCCCCTTTGTCCCTGGACTTAAAAGGGAAGGTTGTTTGGACAGACACGAGAGATTATTTCCAGCCCCCCTCCACCCGCCAAATAAAAAGACAAACACAACTCTTGTTTGCGACCAATTATTCCTCTGCCACATTTATAACAGGGACCCTTTTAGGAAAAATACTGTTTCTGGGCGATCTCACTCGGCCAGTCAACCAAGCGAGTCACATTCACAAGAGAGGAGGTGAATACTGAAGTTCAAAAGAGATGCGACGAGAGAGCAGGATCGTGTTTAACGCAGCCACATCTTCCAGCATGCCAAGGTTTTGCCTGTTTAAAATGGCTTCAATACGTTGACGCTGCCCCACTCCCTCAGGCTGTACATATAAAAGGAGAGGTAGCGTCAAAGTATTGGGGTGGGGGGGGCTCAATAAGTGAAAACGTTTATTCCAACTCCGGTCAGGCAGTGTTGGGGGGGGTGAACAGAGAGAGAAGGACACCAACAGATGTCAAAGTGCGGCGTGACTGCGGGCTAAATCCGTCCCGTAAACCACGGCAAGTGCAGGGCTGGTGTGGCCTGGTCCTCGCGCGCGGAAACACCGAAGTTACGCCGCCAGAGTCGCAGAAGCCCCGTGTGTTTGGGGAGGGGGTGCTGCTGGCACCTGGTCCAAGTGAAAGCAGCTGTGGGGGTGGGGGGGGGGGCGGTCGGACTGTCCCTCAAAAACCCTTTGCAAGGTAGCAGTGAGAATCGTGTCGAAATCCAATCATTCGCTTAAAGGTGGTCTCGCTGCGGTTTCAATACAAACATCAGGTCGTGTGAGTGAATAGGACAGAATGAGAGTTTACAGCTGGTGTATTATCTTTTGTTTTTTTTTTACTGGAGTTTGACATTTTCAAGCCTGCTGCAGGGCAGTTGGCAGCGAGTTTCGAAGCTTGGATCTCCTGCGATACCACAGAATCGATGGCACTTGGTGTGGATCTGGGGGGTGGGGGGGGGTGGGGAGTAAAAACCACACCCTTCCACGAAAAGGACGTATTGGAGCCCTCTCTTGGCCTGGCCCGATCCCCCACCAACCCCACCCCACCTCCCCTCCTCTCTGACCGGCAGCAAGCCACGTAGTCCGATTCGAGCGGTCAGTGTTGGGCGCTGGGCAGGTCGAGTTTCCGCAGCCGTCGTCGGCGCAGCTCCGCGGCGTCCGGCTCGCCGAGCAAGCCTTCCTCGTCGTCCGGGAGGGGGCTGTCCGGGAGATCGGTCGAGTCGGGTGCAGAGTATCCCACCGCACCTTCCAGGTCGCTCTGCCCTGCAAACATTGAACAAGACCGGTTTCAGCCACACACTTGTTTCATCAAAGAATCCCCCCTCCCCCCCACCCAAAATCGCAGCGTCCAACTGCCCCTTGAATGACCCCAACTCCCCTCCCCCGGAGCCCGCTCCACGAAGCGATCACGCTCTGGGTGATGGAAGTGCTTCCCGATATATCAGTCCCGAACCTGCCTTTTCCCAGATTGTGCCAGTGTCCTGCGGTTTAACTCAAAACTTCTTTACCCAAAGAGAGTGGCGAGAATGTGGAACTCGCTACCACAGGGAGTGGTTGAGGCGAATAGCGTAGATACATTTAAGGGGAAGCTCGATAAACACACAAGGGAGCAAAGAACAGAAGGATATATTAATAGGGTGAGATGAAGTAGGGTGGGAGGAGGCTCGTGCGGAGCACAAACACCGGCACGGACCAGTTGAGTTGAATGGCCTGTTTCTGTGTTATATATTCTGTGTCAGTCCACGACATCAGGATTAACTTTCCTATTCCACTTAGGTGAGGGAGAAATTCTCATCAGCAAACCTCCCATTCCGCGCACAACGTGCTCGTGCTACAATCCTGCGTGCACTCTCTCCTCGGGCGGGCGTTCGGCCGTCGTCGGTCTGTGAACAGCATGCGGCACAGTAACACGAGCCAGTTAAGCATCCGTGCGCGAAGTTCACCGGTCAAAGTACCCACCCCAGCACCTTATATACCTCGAAGAGGAGCCCTCGCACTCAGCTACTTTATAGAGTTTTTCTTGTAATGTCCTTGTAACTTGGTCCTTTGACGAGGGATCAGCTTTCCAGGACACCAGCATTCAAAAATGTCCTCCCTTTCAACCTTTACCTGACGAAGGGGCAACAGCTCCGAAAGCTCGTAATTTTAAATAAATCTGTTGGACTATAACCTGGTGTTGTGCGACTTCTCATTTTTGTCCACCCCAGTCCAACACCGGCAGCTACGCATTATGTCCCTTTTAACCAGTTTGTAACCTTCGCCCCAATTCCACACCACTTAACCTTCTCCTGATAGTGTCCTGTGTGGATAACTTGTCAAAGGCTTTCTGAAAGCCCACTGCATTCCCCCCCCCCCGCCCGTCAAAGAACAGCAAACTGACCACCCTCCCTCCCCTCCCCCCACACCCCACACATTATGTGGAAACTTGTACCTATTTCTTCGGGTTGCAGGAGTGGCTGTGTGGCGGTGCTGTCGGCTGCAGGAGGAGAGTCTCCCGTCGAATCCACCTGCGATCCAGATGCCAGATCTGCAGACTCGGTGCTTGGTGCCGAACTCACAGTTGTCGTTGGCCTGGGAGGACTAGAGAGAGAGAAGGAGCAGGGTCAGTCCTGTACCAAAACCGATTCTTCCACCCTTCCTGAAGGGCCCCCCCCCGCAAATGGATCCTGGTCATTTTGGTTGCTCTCAGACCGTAGCCAAGTGTGAGCCCAGACAGTGAGCAGTGAGGGGGATATTCGACCGTGGAGGGCATCACAAGTTCGCCCAAAGCGAGCATCTGGGAAAAGGGACAGCTCTTTGAGGGGAACGATGGGCCAAATGGCCTCCCCCATTTTTTAAAAATTCATTCACGGGATGTGGGCGTCGCCAGCAAAGCCAGCATTTATTGCCCATCCCGAATTGCCCTCGAAAAGGTGGTGGTGAGCCGCCTTATACAACTGAGGAGCTCGCTAGGCCATGTCAGAGGGCAGTTAAGAGTCAACCACATTGCTGCGGGTCTGGAGTCACATATAGGCCAGACTGGGTAAAGACGGCAGATTTCCTTCCCTAAAGGATATTGGTGAACCAGATGGGGTTTTAAACGACAATCCGGTAGTTTCATAGTTTTTATTATTTAATTAACTGAATTTAAAATTCCCCAGCTGCCATGGTGGGATTTGAACTCATGGCTCCAGATCATTAGTCCAGGCCTCTGGATTACCAATCCAGTACCCTAACCACTATGTTACCGTACCCGTGTTGGAAGATTTTATGGTTCTAGGTAGTCAGTGGAGGCTGGGGGTGAACCCCAGATGTCTCTGGTCTGAATTTTACATTCGCCAGCAAATATTAAAGCCAGCCAGCCAGCGTAGGAGCTGGGGGTGGGCCCTTTCAAGAATAAAACTTCGCAGGCACGCAGGAAAACCCGGCACGCTTTGCTGGCTGATTGAGCTTCGCTGGGATAGCCCGTCCCGCCGAGCGGAGCCCAGTGCCACGGCAGCACAGCCCACCTGAGAGTAGCAACGACCGAGAGGTACTGGTGAATCTGGACCATGGCTGCGTCCAGCAGCGTGTGAATGTTCTGGAGACACTGGAGGCGGGCCTCCAGGTTCTGGCGCTCCTGCCCTTCCATCGCTCGGAGCTCCTCGTCGGTCAGTCCGGCAAAGCCCGAAGGCGGCATCGGCATTGGGGGCATGCCTAATAAAAAAGGGGCAAGAAACAGCAACAGCTCGAGGGTTTCTGATTATATTTCCAATTTCCTACCCCACCACAACCCCTAGCCGTTTTAATTTTATCCACCCCCCCTTCCCTCCCAATGAGCCAGCTTTGGCTGGGATACAGTTCACCGGGAGCTAGCTGCCCTCCAGTACCCAGGCTAGGTCAGTCTTCATAGAAACATAGAAACATAGAAACTAGGAGCAGGAGTAGGCCATTCGGCCCGTCGAGCCTGCTCCGCCATTCAATACGATCATGGCTGATCATCCAAATCCAGTACCCTGTCCCTGCTTTCCCCCACAGAATCCCCATCGAGCCTGCACCGACACATATCCCACCCTATCCCCGTAACCCCACGTATTTAATTCCCCCTAACATATCCCATCCTATCCCCGTAACCCCACATATTTAATCCCCTCCTAACACTAAGGGTCAATTTATCATAGCCAAATCAACCTAACCCGCACATTTTTGGACTGTGGGAGGAAACCGGAGCACCCGGAGGAAACCCACGCAGACACGGGGAGAATGTGCAAACTCCACACAGACAGTCACCCGAGGCTGGATTCGAACCCGGGTTCCTGGCGCTGTGAGGCACCAGTGCTAACCACTATGCCACCGTGTCCAGATTCATGCGTGAATCTGGACAGTATCAGCAGGCAGGGAGGGAGGGGGGAGATCACAAGCCAAACCCAATTCCGCCCTCACCCACGTTCCCTCTAAGCTGCGCGGCAATGGGAAAAAAATCCCGCTCAGGCCGCTCACTGGCTTTTCCAAAGTACCGCGCATGCGCAGAAATTTAAAGGAACCGCACGGTGGGTCATTGGATTGTGATCAGGAGCAGGAACCCTGGCTGATCTCCCCCTCCCCACCCGTTTAGATCACCAGTAGATCAAACTCCGGACCTGCTCAGTACCACACGACACGGCGCATTTACCCTCCGAACCAAGAGAGCAGCGAGAGACAAGCGTGCGACACCGAGCGGATCTGCAGGTTCGGACCGTCGGTGCGTTAAACCTGGCGCGGCGCCACTAACGGGAAGAGGGGACCAACCGCCTGCAAACAATTGCACCGAGCCCTCGCGCTGCGTCCACTCTTACCAAACGGAGGCGGCGGCATTCCCACCCAAGGAGCCGACGGGAAGGGAGGGAAGGAGAAGGGAAATCCTGGGATCGATCCAGCAGGAGGCGGCTCCAGACCGGTCCCCGCCATGGAGTCGCCACTCCGGGATGCTTCACCATTGGCAGCTAGAGTTTAAAACAGGTCAAAATATGCAGCAATGAGTGGAAAGACTCGTCTTTTAATGCCTGACACTGAATGCAAGAGGCCTATGGGATGTGTTTGATTGAACAGCGATGGTTTCAGAGTGGTCAGTCAGGTTAGTTGTGTTTCTGGACCCTCATTGCACCCCAAAAGTAATTGATTGGCCGCAAAGCACTTTGGCACATCCCAAGATCGTGAACTTTTATTTCTTTCAGTTCATATTAGAGCCAGGTCGCGGGGGGGGAAATGTTAATACAATAGCAAAATACTGCAGACGCTGGAAATCTGAAACAGAAAAATGCTGGAAACACTCAGCAGGTCAGGCAGCATCCGTGGAGAGAGAAACAGAGTTAACGTTTCAGGTCGATGACCCTTCGTCAGGACTGGAAAAAGTTGGAGAAGTCACAGATTTTTAAGCAAGTGTAGGGGCAGGGAAAGGGAGGAGGAGGAGGAGGAAAGAACAAAAGGGAAGGTCTGTGATAGGATGGAGGGCAGGAGAGATTAAAAAACAAAAGGGATGATGATGCGAGGCAAAAGGAGATGATAATGGGACAAGTTAAGAAACAAAAGATGACTCCAGATGAGTTGTAAATGGCACTGGCAGAATCATCAACAGCTGCCATGTGAGAGAGAGAAAAGATAATGATGATAGGGGCCGAGGTTATAGTCTGAAATTGTTGAACTCTATGTTGAGTCCAGAAGGCTGTAAAGTGCCTAATCAAAAGATGAGGTGCTGTTCCTCAAGCTTACATTGAGAACAGTGCAAGAGGCCAAGGACAGAGAGGTCAGAGTGGGAGTGGAGCGGAGAATTAAAGTGACAGGCGACCAGAAGCTCAGGGTCACGCTTATGGACTGATGTTAATGTTAGGGGGAAATGTTAACCTTGATGACAGTGGTGCTACTGCTACAGCTACAGGGGCCATTCCATTCCATTTCTTCTCCCCCATTAGGGCAGACTTATCTCTGGGCCTCCCCGACCCAATATGATGTTGAGCAAGCGGATATTCAGAGCGATTTCCCTATTGTTCTTGTAAAAGGGCAGGAATATTATATTGTAGCAAAATACTGCGGATGCTGGAAATCCGAAATAACAGAAAACGCTGGAAAAACTCAGCAGGCCAGGCAGCATCCGTGGAGAGAGAAACAGAGTTAACATTTCAGGTCGAAGACCTTTCGTCAGAACTGGAAAAAAGCAGGAAATGAAATAGATTTAAAGCAAGGATAAAGCTGGGAAAAGGGGGAGGGAATGAAAGAACAAAAGGAGAGATTAAGAGACATTGAGAGAATCAAGGCAAGAGGAGGTGTTAATGTGACAGGTTGAGGCTGAAAGAAGTGTGAAATGCACTGGCAGATGAAGGACAGCTGCCAGCTTCTGGGAGGAGGGAAAAAAAAGGGGGGGCCAAACAAAAGGGTGGATGAAAAAATAAAATATAAATGTGATAGGGGCTGAGGTTATGATCTAAAATTGTTGAACTCAATATTGAGTCCAGAGGGCTGTAGGGTGCCTAAACTAAAGAGGAGGTGCTGTTCCTATATTATTCAGGAGGTAGGGTTACCCCAGCTTCCAAACAGAAAGCGATAGGCCTCTGTTAGAACTATACTTGATACAATTAGTGCTCCTGGAACTTTCCCCCAAAACACTCCTCCTGCTCAAGTCCCAAATTACTCCTGGTCCACAGTTCCCTCCATTTCACCATTTGAGATTGTCCTTTCAGTCAATGCACCACTTGTCTTAGAACCGAACTAAAACCACAGCTTCTTCCCTCCCATGTCCTGCTCAGTTCCCCCCCCTCCCCCACCTGTTGAAGCACTGTGAGGTTTGACATGAGGGGGCGATATTGTCGAGGTGCCCAGCCTCCAGTTGGCAGCTGCCCACCACTCATGGGGTATGGGGAAATCGCAGGCCCTCTTGTCCCATCACTGGGCCTCGCGCTGGGACTTTGGTCCATGTCCACCCGAGGGGGGCAGGCCGCAGGGCCTCGAAGGGGCCATGGGGCCTACTCTTGCTCCTACTTCTTACGCATCAACCTTGTGCGCCAGCTGTGGCGCAGTGGGTAGCAACACTCTCTCTTTGAGTCAGAAGACCGTGGGTTCAAGCCCCACTCCAGAGACTTGAGCCCATAATCCAGGCCGACACATCTAGTGCCAGTACTGAGGGAGCGCTGCATTGTCGGAGGTGCCGTCTTTCGGACGAGATGTTAAACCGAGACCCCCCTCTGCCTTCAGGTGGATACAAAAGATCACATGGCCACTACTGGAAGGAGAGCAGGGGGCGTTCTCTTGCCAATATTTAATCCCTCAACCAACACCCAAAAGATAACCTGGTCATTATCACATTGCTGTTTATGGGAGCTTGCTGTGCGCAAATTGGCATTATAGAAATGCAAGTTCTTTTTTATGAAGACAATTCAACGGTGCTCGGCTTCAGCTTGGGGTGTGCAGAGATGGCTGTATTTTTCGCTCACTTAATGAATCAAGCAGGCAAACTATGCTGCTGCCCGCGGGGCTAACAGTCAAACTCCTTCCATCAGTTCCTGAATCCTTCTCCCCCATTTCAGTTTAAAGAAAAACATTAAAAACGCGTTTAAAGTCGAGAGCCTGCTCTCTCTCACCGCTGTACTGAAATTCCGAATAGCTCCTTAACCTCGCGGCCGGCTTTTCCTGTTTGTTCCGGTATCTGCCGGTCTTCTTGGATTCCATTGGCACAGTGAGTGGGAGCTCGGTACGGACGGAGACTCAGGAAAGCTAAGCCCCAGAGCCCTTCTCCTTCATAGTCCCTCGACTGTGGGGTCTGGCTTGTTAGCGACATCACGTTAGATGCTGCTGTCCCTCTGTGAGGTCACAGGGCTGCTGGCACTGGGGCTGCAGCGGGATGGAGATAGAAACCCCTCCAGGACCAGCACTGGATACAACGCATGTATAATCAGGTGTCGGCCGTGGCTCAGTGGGCAGCACCCTCGCCTCAGAGTCAGAAGGTTGTGGGTTCAAGCCCCACTCCAGAGACTCGAGCACAAAAATCCAGGCTGACTAATGCAGTACTGCACGGTCGGAGGTGCTGTCTTTTGGATGAGACGTTAAACTCTCTCTCAGGTGAACGTAAAAGATCCTACAGCTACTGGAGTTATCCCTGGTGTCCCAGCCAATATTTATCAACCAACATCAAAAAACAGATGATCTGGTCATTATCTCATTGCTGTTTGTGGGAGCTTGCTGTGCGCAAATTGGCTGCTGCGTTTCCTACATTACAACAGTGACCACACCTCAAATATGTATTCCGTTGGCTGTAAAGTGCTTTGAGATCGTCCCAAGGTGGCGAAAGGCGCTGGAGAAATGCAAGTACCGGTGCCTGGAGTTGCCGCTTACCGTTAGTCTGGCCCTCTGTGCCAGAGGGAGCTGAAGTGCTCGGTTGCGCCGCATTAGGAGCAGCACCAGGCGGCTGTGGGAAGAGGTTCTGGCCCAAGTGGCCCATCGGCGGCCAGAAAGGGAACATTCCTGGCGGAAACGGTGGCATCATCCCCGGAGGCACTGGAGACAGAAGGACAGAGAAGCAATGAGAAGACATGGCAGAGTGCTCGCTCACACAAGACACAACCAGAGGCCAAACAGGGGGGGAATATACAGCTTTTCCAGCCCTCTCCTGTCATATCTCTGCAACTTACCCCCTCATACCCTCTCCCAACCTACCCTCCAGCCCTCATCCACCCTACATCTAAAAGCTCGGTCATTTCCCTGTGGTCCTATATCCATTCTCACTCACTCTACCTCTGCAAATCCCCCTAGCTCTATGTTAGCCTATGAGTTAGAAGGTCGTGGGTATGAGCTCCACTCCAGAGACTTGAACACATAATCCAGGCTCACACTCCCAGTACAGTACTGAGGGAGTGCTGCACTGTCAGAGGAGCGGTCGTTTGGATAGACACCCTACCAGGTGGAGGTAAAAGAACCCATGGCACTGTTCTGAAGAGGAGCAGGGGAGTCCTACCTGGCGTCATAGCCAACAATTATCCCTCAACCAACATCACTAAGCACCGTTTAATCATTCATTTATCTCATTGCTGTTTGTGGGAGCTTGCTGTGCACAAATTGGCTGCCACGTTTCCTACATTACAACAGTGACTACACTTCAAAAAATACTTGGCTGTAAAGCGCTTTGGGACGCCCTGAGGTGGTAAAAGGCGCTATATAAATGCAAGTTCTTTCTATGTTCCAGCCCTCGCCCGCAACCTCTTCAAGTTCCCCCACCTCTACAGCCCAGCCTGAGCTCCTCGGGTTTCAGACTCTGACCTCCTGCGTGCCACATTGGAGGTCCCAGCCCTTCCTCCCTTGAGCCTCTCAGTCCTCGCCCTTCCTATAAAATCCTCGTCAAGACCGAGCGCGCCAACCGTGCTTGCGATTGCTTCCCCCAACTCTCCCATTACTCCCAAGCGTCCACTTCCCCCCCCTCCCCGAAACGTCTTGCGATGTTTACTGCATTGAAGGCGCTAGAGAGAGCCAGGTTCTGGTCAAGCATTACACAAGTATCCATTTGGAGTGTGATTTTTATCTTGGCAATATATTGCAGCCACATACCCGAAACAGCTTCACGAGATCGATTAATCCAGACTTTGGTGCAGGTGGAAAGTGAGAACTGCTCAAATGTAGATGTGGGAGCGAGTTGTGCATTTCAGGGGTAAATAGGAGTGGGCCATTCAGCCCCTCGAGTTTGTTCCATCCCATTCAATTAGATCGAGGCTGATCTGCATCTCAACTCCATTTACCCGCCTTGGTGCCAGATCCCGTCGTATTTACAGCACAGGGACGCCCCAACTGGTATATGCCAGTGTTTATACTCCTTCTCCCACCCTACTTCATCTCATCCTAGCCCAACAAAAATCTATCAAAAGCAGTTTCGAAATTTCCAATTGACCCCCCAGCCTCAACAGCTTTTTTGGGGGGGGGGGGGGGGGGGGGAGTTTTCCAGATTTCCACCACCCTTTGTGTGAAGTGCTCCCTGACATCACCCCTGAACGGCCTGGCTCTAATTTTAAGGTTCTGCCCCCTTGTTCTGGACTCCCCCCACCCAACAGATGAAATAGTTTCTCTCTATATAACTCCTTTGATCATCTTAAACACCTCAATTAGGTCACCCCTTTAATCTCCTATACACAAGGGAGTACGAGCCTCGTCTGTGCAACCCGTCCTCACAATTTAACCCTTTTAGCCCCAGTATCATTCTGGTGAATCTGCGCTGCACCCTCTCCGAGGCCAATATATCCCTCCGGCGGTGTGGAGCCCCGAAGCTCACTGGTCACAGATAGGAAGCGGTGGTGGGGGTTAGGTTGCGACTCACGGTTGGGTTGCGGGGGTACCAGGGGGGTCTGCGGCACTTGAGGCTGCGGCTGTTGCGGCGGCGGCGGCTGTGTGGGGAGTGTGGCTCGCAGTACGTCCATGCGACAGGTGGGGCACGTCTGCTGCCGCTGGAACCAGGAGCGGAGACAGCTGCGGGGCACACACACACAAAATAAGAGAGAGAGGTTACAATGCTTGACAAACCTACTGGAGTTCTTTGAGGATGTAACTAGTGGAGTAGACAAAGGGGAACCGGTAGATGTGGTGTATCTGGATTTTCAGAAGGCCTTCGATAAGGTCCCACACAAGAGGTTGGTGAACAAAATTAGGGCACATGGAATTGGGGATAATATACTAGCATGGATTGAGAATTGGTTAACAGACAGAAAACAAAGAGTAGGGATAAACAGGTCTTTTTCAGGATGGCAGGCTGTGACTAGTGGGGTACTGCAAGGATCGGTGCTTGGGCCCCAGCTATTCACAATCTATATCAATGATTTGGATGTAACATTTCCAAATTTGCTGATGATGCAAAGCTAGGTGGCAGTGTCGGTTGTGAAGAGGCTTCAAGGGGATCTCGACAGGCTCAGCGAGTGGGCGAGAACATGGCAGATGGAATATAATGTGGATAAATGTGAAGTTATCCACTTTGGTAGAAAAAACAGAAAGGCAGAGTATTTCCTAAATGGTGAAAGATTGGGGAATGCAGATGCTCAAAAGGGACCTGGGTGTCCTTGTACATGAGTCACAAAGTGAATGTGCAGGTGCAGCAAGCCATTAGGAAGGCAAATGGTATGCTGGCCTTCATTACAAGAGGATTTGAGTACAGGAGTAAAGAAGTCTTACTCCAATTATATAGGGCCTTGGTGAGACCACACCTGGAGTACTGTGTACAATTTTGGTCTCCTTACCCAAGGAAGGATATACTTGCCATAGAGGGAGTGCAACCAAGGTTCACCAGACTGGTTCCTGGGATGGCAGGACTGTCAGATGAGAAGAGATTGAGTAAACTAGGCCTGTAGTCTCTTGAATTCAGAAGAATGAGAGGGGATCTCATTGAAGCATACAAAATTATTACAGGGCTTGATAGGGTGGATGCTGGGAGAATGTTTCCCTTGGCTGGGGAGTCTAGAACCAGGGGCCACAGCCTCAGGATAAAAGGTAGGGCCATTCAGGACTGAGATGAGGAGAAATTTCTTCACAGAGGGTGGTGAATCTTTGGAATTCTCTACCCCAGAGGGCTGTGGAGGCTCAGTCATTGGGTATATTCAAAACAGAAGTCGATAGATTTCTGACTAGTAAGGGCATCAAGGGATATGGCGATACAGCCGGTGAATGGAGTTGAGGCAGAAGATCAGCCATGATCTCATTGAATGGTGGAGCAGGCTCGAAGGGCCGACTCCTGCTCCTATTTATGTTCTTATGAGCCGGGCGACCGAGGCAGCGCAGAGTCATTCAGTGCCAGGAAACGGGCGAGGCGGGCTCCAGGCACGGGCATCAGACGCAAACCTCACTGCAGCGGGAGAACCAGAGTAAGATACTGAGCCCTAGCCCCGGCTTTATAAACTACCGTCGGGATTGCAGTCTACCCACTGGTTTAGCTGAGTGAGAAAGTGTCACCGGAACCACACGGTTCCTGGGGCCTCGGTGAACTGACCAGCAGCCAGTGGTGGATTGGAGGAGGGTTGGGTGCGGTGCGAGGAACAAAAAAAAAATCATCACGACGCTACTTACAGTCAACTAAGCTGGGATGACACACATCAGTGCTGCGTTGACTGGATGACCCACTCCTGTTTGCACACACAGAAAACCAGGACAGGACAAATGAGAATAATGCAGGAGGGCAGCTTATGTAGGTCAATTTAAGAACAGAAGAAATAGGAGCAGGAGTCGGCCATTCGGCCCCTCTAGCCTGCTCCGCCATTCAATAAGATCGTGGCTGATCTTCTACCTCATCTCCACTTTCCCGCCCGATCCCCATATCCCTTGATTCCCTTAGTGCCCAAAAATCTATCCATCTCAGCCTTGATTATACTCAATGACTCAGCATCCACAACCCTCTGGGGTAGAGAATTCCAAAGATTCACCACCCTCCGAGTCAACAAATTTCTCATCTCAGTCTTAAATGGCCGACCCCTTATCCTGAGAAGATGCCCCCTAGTTCTAGACTCTCCAGCCAGGGGGAAACAACCTCTCAAGCACGTGCATTTATTTAGTCTCTTGGGGTGTCCCAAAGCACTTCACGTACAATTAATTCATTGCAGTGCAGTCAGTCAGGCAACAAAAATAAAAGGCAGCCATTTGGCACACAGAAAGATCCCACAAACAGCAAGTGAGAGGAATGACCGGTTAATCTGCTTTTTGGGTAATGTTGGTTGCGGGAGGAATGTCTGCCAGGAAGCCCCCGCCCCCCCCCCCCCCCCCGGAGAACTCCCTGCTCTTCATCTAATTGTGTTGTGGGATCTTAAACCTCCACCTGAGGGGGCAGAGGAGGCCTCAGCAAAATGTCCAATCCAAAGGATATCTCCGATAACTGGAGGAGGGAAGGGGAACTTATTTTAATGGCTGAAGGTTTCTCTTTTGTGTTTCTCCTCAGTTGGACAGTGCGAATTTTAACTCTCAGTCCAGCCCTCGGCTAATTCTCGTTGAACATCGAGGGGTATTGCGGTTTGAGCGTTCCTAGCCTGTCTGGCGGCCCACACCTCACCTGGTGTGGAAGATGTGGTTGCATGGCAGGCGTTTGGCTCCGGTCACCATCTCCTCACGGCAGATGATGCAGACGTTGTCGGTCAGCTGCAGCTCCTCAGGGCTTGCGTCAGGGTACCTGAGAGAGAGAGAGAGAGAGAGAGAGACACACAGAGACAGAGTTAGGCCACGTTAATCTCCGGTCTGTACGAGCAGCCGGATACTTCCCACCAGACCCTCGGCGCCAGCGGCAGCACATTGCAGGAGACCCTGCGCAGGGAGTAGCGTTCCAATGTGGACCGGCCCGACCCGTCTGCCCTCTCTCCAGGGTACAGTATTTCAGTCACCAGAGTGACCCACACCAGACCCAGGACTACAATCACCAGAGTGACCCACACCAGACCCAAGACTACAATCACCAGAGTGACCCACACCAGACCCAGGACTACAATCACCAGAGTGACCATTCAGAGAGTGATTTGAATACAAGGGGGTAGAAGTTATGCTGCAGCTGTACAAAGCCCTGGTTAGACCACACCTGGAGCACTGTGAGCAGTTCTGGGCACCACACCTTAGGAAGGATATATTGGCCTTGGAGGGAGTGCAGCGTAGGTTTACCAGAATGATACCCGGACTCTCAGGGTTAAGTTACAAGCAGAGATTACACAAACTAGGGTTGTATTCCCTGGAAGTTAGAAGGTTAAGGGGTGATCTGATCGAAGATTTCAAGTTATTAAGGGGAACAGACAGGCTAGATAGAGAGAAACTATTTCCGCTGGTTGGGGATTCTAGGACCAGGGGGCATAGTCTAAAAATTAGAGGAGTGAAGTTAGGAAACACTTCTACACACAAAGGGTGGTAGAAGTTTGGAACTCTCTTCCACAAATGACAACTGATGCGAGGTCAATTGTTAATTTTAAATCGGAGATTGATAGCTTTCTGTTAACCAAAGGTATCAAGGGGTATGGGGCAAAGGCGGGTAGATGGAGTTAGGTGGCAGATCAGCCCTGATCTCACTGAATGGCGGAACAGGCTCGAGGGGCTGAATGGCCTCCTCCTGTTCCTGTGCTCCTATGACCCAGGGCTATAAACACCGAGAGTGACCGACACCAGACCCACTTCCAAACAGCACGTAGAATGTGATGTGGCGGAACAGATAGTGTAAAATGCTCATGGGGCCAGTTGGTGTCAGAGGGTAACGGAGGTATGTGGAACTGTACAGCAGTGAGCAGTCAACACCTTCAGGAGAGGAGGGGGAAAATTTGAAGGGGAAAAAACATATTCCTACATCAACCCTTCCTTAGCCAGCTGACAGAGGGGCAGGTGACTGACCCCCTAGCCTCAAGCAATCCTGGTCTGACAGGCTGCAAGGTGCTAGAGACACTGCTTCTGACAGCACAGCGGAGGTCATGCACAAAGCCCCGTCCAACTGCTACACAGGACCATAGTACAAAAGGTCGGGGGGGGGGGGGGCGAAGGTCAGGCCACTAGCTCAGTACTCACAGTGTGTTCATGTTGCGAATAGCTCGTCTCGACATGATGGCATCAGTCACCGCCTTCTTGAATTGCCTGAAAGGGAGACATTAGGAGAGGGTTAAGAGACTGTCCAACCACCACAAGCTTCTGCTCCAACCCCAGCCTCACTGCCAGCGACACAGCAACTGATCCCATGTCGCAAAGGAAGCCGGGGATTATTAGGGTCGAAAAAAGTAACTACACGGAAAGGCAGGCAGGTGGGTATTTAAAGTTTCCAGGTTTTAAAGGCGAATTTGATGGGCAGACTTGGCGCTTACAACAAAGGCTTCCCTTCTCCAGGACTGAAATCCCGTTCCCATATTCGGGCAGGCTTTTCTAATACCTCTCTCAGTCCTGGCCAGGATACAAGGAAGTGCCGAGCATCTGTAAAAGCAATCCTCTCCACCACTCTGTTGAGACCTGACTTGTCTCTTAAGTTTTATCAAAGCTTAGTGCTCCTCTGAACTTTCCTCTCCTCCTTCCCAAGCGCCAAATGCCGCAGCCTGCATACCATTCCACCTCCCGGCATCCTCACTCAAGCTCCACGCCAAGACTTGAGCAGTGCCGTGCTGACAGGAGTGCTGCGCTGTCAGAGGCGCCGTTCTTCAGACGAGACGTCCACCTGCTCTGGTGGTGCAGGCGGATGTTAAAAAAAAATCCCACGGCACCATTTGAAGGGGAGCTGGGGAGTTTCTGAACCGTCCCGGCCAACATCAAAAACAAATCAGCTGGTTATTCACCTAACTTGATACATCTGTGGGATCCTGCTGTGCACATTATGGCTACAGTGTCTGCCTACCCAATAACAGGGATGCAATGTTCCCGTGATTTTTTTTTGGGTGCGTGGCCCCTTTAAGGGGCTGCGCGGCCCAATCAAAATACTGCGCAGGCGTGGTTTTTCCCTCTTTAAAAGCTGGTGAGCCAGCGGTGTGGGAGCTGCAGAGCAACGCGTGGCTGAAAGGGAACATTGCAGGGGTGCACTTCAAAGTAATGTATTGCACGTGAGGTGCGTTGGGAAGTCGGAGAGAAACACCACACGGAGTTAAAAATCAGGGCTCAATCGCACCGTCTCCGACTCTAACCCAGTCTTTCCCAGGACTGGAAAACCACGGAACTCCTCGCCTCCCTCCTGCAACAAAGCTGCAGGTGTCACCAAGTATCTTGCGCGTTACGCCCAGGATCGCCGAACCAAAATGGGCTTGCTACCGCCGCGAGAACACTTACCTCATGGTCAGGTACATGGGGCGGATGGCAAACAGAGGGAACGTGTGCACCTTGATCATGATGGTCATGAAGGCCATGTAGAGCAGCACCTTAATGAACCCTGAAACGGACAGAAGGATCAGCTTCGACGACAGGAGCAGCAGCGCCAGGAACAGTTACAGATTCAATCATTAGACACTCCGGCTTTAAGCACAGGAGCCTCCGTGTTAAACCTATCACCCAGTCTTTACAGAAAGCATTGAGCTATGCCCGTCAGAATCTCAGTGTGCAATTGTCACTAAAGATGGACAGTACAGGAACTTCCTGAATCGACCCACAATAGTTCAAGGTCTTGAGCAGGAATTTACATACATCGCCCCCCCCCCCTCCACCGCCCTACCATTTACAAGACAACCCCTCCGCCAATGTTCCCCTCATTTTTTTTGGCCCGCGTAGGCCATTCAAAATTCCGCACGTGCGGGTTTTTCCTATTTAAAAGCCGGCTCACTGGTTGCACGGGACCTGCAGAGTGCTCCGCGGCCGTGCAGCTTAAAGGGAACATTGCCCTCCGCCCTACCAGTTATGAGGGCCCCACGACCTTGCCTGTCCAGTCGCCCCTCGTGAGCCTTTTACACCGCACGCCCCGGACCTCCCCACCTTGCCCGTACCTGTCAGGAGCTCGGTGTAGAGCATATACACGGCCTTGTTGTCCCAGGGATTCTCGCTCTGAAGATCAACAGTGTGCAGAACGTATTTGATGAAGATGGTCAGCACCATGGTGAGGAGGATGGCATACTGCAAGGAAACACAGGACTGCGGTTACAGGTTTACTCCACCAGCACTGAAGTCACGGATCTCCACCACTGCCAAGTCAGACACTAGCCTGACTTGGACATAAATCGGCATTCCTTCAGCGCCGCCCAGTCAACATCCCAGAATTCCCTACCTAACACCACTGTGTGATATACAACTTACATTTATATAGCGCATTCACCGTAGCAAAACATCCTGAGTTGCTCATCAAGAGCGAGATCAATAAAAATATTCTCGACACCGGGCTGCAGGAGAGATGACCAAAAGCTTGATCAAAGAGGTAGGTTTTAAAGGAGTGTCTTCCAAGAGGAGAGAGGGGTAGAGAGCAATGCTCCTGTTAAGCTCCGCGGCCGCACAGCGCTCGAGGTCCCACGCAGGAAAAACCGCGAAAATTTGACTGGGCCACGCAACCACACTGCATTGCCATATGATATGTATTTTTTGCCAGTAAACAAGAGGGATATCAGGATCACCATTACAGCAGCACAACTGCCTCAAAAGGTAATAGTCGCCATATTATAAAAAGGATATAGAAGCGCTGGAGAAGGTGCAAACATTTTTTACAAGGACAATACCAAGGGTAGACCCATCAGGAAAGGATGAACAGGCTGGGTCTCTTTTCTCTTGAAAAGAGAAGGCTGAGGGGTGACCTAATAGAGGTCTTTAAAATTATCAAAGGTTTTGATAGAGTGGATACAGAGAGAATGTTGCCACTTGTGCGGAAGAGCAAAACTAGGGGCCATCAATAGAAGATAGTCACCAAGAAATCCAATCGGGAATTCAGGAGAAACTTCTTTACCCAGAGAGTGGGGAGAATGTGGAACTCGCTACCACAGGGAGTGGTTGAGGCGAATAGTATAGATGCATTTAAGGGGAAGCTAGATAAGTATGTGAGGGAGAAGGGAATATTACGCTGATAGTTAGATGAGGAAAGACGGAAGGAGGCTCGAGTGGGGCATAAACTGGACTGGTTGGGCCAAAAGGCCTGTTTCTGTGCCGTATATTCTATGTAATCCTATGTAAACTTTTTTTTAAAGGTATCCATTCTGTGTTGGTCCACTGGTCATCAGCCACTGCTGCCGCCATGAATCCCCATCAGTCAAGACTCACCTCAAATCCAAACACCAGCTGGACGGAGGCTCCACGGGTCATGATGCTGTGACACGCGTGGTTCACAAACAGCACATCCAGCAGAGCCAGCAACCCCATGAGCGCTGCAGGAGAAGCAAAGAAACGTCAGTCACACATTGTTCAATATCACAAGCACTAACATTTCAACGCTGCAAATGGAACTCATCCCATTTCAGGCACCCACTGCCCCGTCAAACGTTCCCAGGGCAGATACAGCACGGGTTAGATACAGAGTAAAGCTCCCTCTACACTGTCCCATCAAACACTCCCAGGGCAGGTACAGCACGGGTTAGATACAGAGTAAAGCTCCCTCTACACTGTCCCAAACATTCCTAGGGCAGGGACAGTGTGGATTAGATGTGATTCAGAACAGCAACCCCTACCGTTTACGCGTTTCCTAGCGCTTTAGGTGTCGCGCGCACTCAGCCACCTCCAAGCTTTTGCGCCTCGGGTTTGCCTCATGCGGTGGATTTCGGGTCTCTCAGCAAATTAAAATCAACTGCAGGCCTCTGATTGCCTCAGCTTTTCACAAGCTTCTTCACTGTCTTTTATTTCTTTAATGCTTCTGTGTTACTTGACCGAGATGATCCATTACGGCGCCCAATCACTACACTGATATTCCCTTGGTTTGGTTCTTTTTTGATAATATAACAAGAAATAGGAGCAGGAGTCGGCAATTCGGCCCCTCGGGCCTGCTCCGCCATTCAATAAGATCATGGCTGATCTTCTACCTCAACTCCACTTTCCCCGCTCGATCCCCATGTCCCTCGATTCCCGTAGAGTCCAAAAATCTATCAATCTCAGCCTTGAATATACTCAACGACTGAGCGTCCACAGCCCTCTGGGGTAGAGAACTCCAAAGATTCACAATCCCCCCCCCCCCCACCGTGAGTGAAAACATTTCTCCCCATCTCAGTCCTAAATGGCAGACCCCCTTATCCTGAGACTATGCCTAGTTCTAGACTCTCCAGCCAGGGGGAAACGGCCTCTCAGCATCTACCCTGTCAAGCCCTGTAAGGATTTTATATGTTTCAATGAG
The DNA here is from genome assembly GCA_030390025.1 of Squalus acanthias. Taxonomy (NCBI): domain Eukaryota; kingdom Metazoa; phylum Chordata; class Chondrichthyes; order Squaliformes; family Squalidae; genus Squalus; species Squalus acanthias. Next base: position 25,970,927 of record CM059450.1, on the reverse strand, counting down.
ATCACCTCTCATTCTTCTAAGCACTAGGGAATATAGGCCTAGTCTACTCAATCGCTCCTCATAGGACAATCCCCCCATCCCAGGAACCAGTCTGGTAAACCTTTGTTTCACTTCCTCAAGGCAAATGTATCCTTCCTTCGGTAATTCCCCCTATTTATCCCGACAATATTACTTGCTGTCTTATTTTACAGTTCTGATAAAGGACACGATCCTGTTCTTCCCACAATTGACCCGCTGATTTGTGTTTCTTGGCCATAGATTTACCGTATTTTGCTTTTTATTTCAATTAACTGCTTGCGGACAGGGTTGTCTGGAGGGGCCGGCAGTGTAAAGGTCGGCCAGGTCACGGGCAGAGAAACACGGCGGCATGGAGTGCCCCTTTAAGGTTGTCGCCAGCGGCGCCCATGCCTCGACCAGTGTTGGGTTTAGACGCCCGCTCTCCGCGAGCTGCAGCGCACATCTGGAGAGGACACGTCAGCTTAAAGCAGCAGCTGTGCAGAGGAGGGAGGGGGGGAGGTCCCTGCACTGCAGCATTTAGCATCGGCTATGCAAATCCCAAGCACCTGTTGCAGCTTATTTTTAGTTGCACTTCACAGGACCGGAGCCTTCGCGCACAAATTCGGCCCTCTGCGGTGTCAGCCGCGTCTCGGTGGGTAGCACTCTCGTCTGCGAGTCAGAAGGTCGTGGGTTCAAATCCAACCCCAGAGACTTGAGCACGTAATCTAGGCCAACAGACCCAGTAAAGTGCTGAGGGAGCGCCGCGCTGTCGGAGGGGGCAGTACTGAGGGAGCGCCGCACTGTCGGAGGGGGCAGTGCTGAGGGAGCGCCGCACTGTCGGAGGGGGCAGTGCTGAGGGAGCGCCGCGCTGTCGGAGGGGGCAGTACTGAGGGAGCACCGCACTGTCGGAGGGGGCAGTACTGAGGGAGCGCCGCACTGTCGGAGGGGCAGTACTGAGGGAGCGCCGTGCTGTCGGAGGTGCCGTCTTTCGAATGAGACGCTTAAACCGAGGCCCTGTCTGCCCTCTTAGATGGACGCAAAAGATTCCACGGCACTATTGCAAGAGCAGGGGAGTTCTCCTAGTGTCCTGGTCAATATTTATCCCTCAATCAACATCATAGAAAGAAACAGATTATCTGGTCATTATCACATTGCTGTTTGTGGGAGCTTGCTGTGCACAAAATCGGCTGCCACGTTTCCTACATTACAACGACATTACAGATGGATTTCATTGGCTGTAGAGCGATTTGGGATGTCCAGAGGTCGTGCAAGGCATTTCTTTCTTTTCTTAAGTTCCCGCCTTTAAACGTTGAACTCCTAGCGCAAATCAATCTGGGCACTTGTCAGGAATTAAAAGTCAGAGAGAGAGGGACGAAGAGAGGAAAGGAATGGTCGCCCACTGCTGACCGAGAGATCAGCACCGCTGCGCAAAGCGGACTGAATAAGACACTCCCAGCTTTATTACATGGGATCGCAGGATCCTTACCACTCTTTTGGGAGTTGCGTTCAGCGATTCTAGCGAAACAGGAGAAAGTGGCCGTGACTATCAATGGCGGGAGCTTTCTTCCGAAATCTCACGTCATCTCAGGTTCCAAGTGATCAAATTTCTTAATCCGGGTGGGGAAGAGGAGATCCGGCTGTGAATCGATTGGCATGGAACCCAGTGACCCAGTCCCAGTGCGGGGGCATGCTCCCCCCAACTCTCCCCCTCCCGGGTCAGTCCATTAACCCCGAGAGCTGGCCGTATGGAGGAAGTCCACGTCCTCCACTGACAATCTGCGCAAACCCCCCCCGCCCGAGAACAAAGCGGCCTCAGGGCCTCTCCCTGCGTCACGATACTCACAGACGACCCGGAAGTGAAAGAGCCACGAGATGTTCGGACTCCGCTCCATCTGTATGGGATCACAAACACAAACAGGCTCAGGTGAAGTGCACAGAATTTACTGGCTTAACATCCCCAATTGCCCGAGAAGGTGGTGGTGAGTCACCTTCTAGGTGAACGGAGTGGCTTGCTGGGCCATTGCAGAGGGCAGTTAAGAGTCAACCACATTGCTGTGGGTCTGCAGTCACATATCGGCCAGACCGGGTGAGGACAGCAGATTTCCTGCCCTAAAAAGGACATTAGTGAACCAGATGGGTTTTTACGACAATCTGGTAGTGTCATGGTCACCATTACTGATACTAACTTTTTATTCCAGATTTATTTTATTTAATTAACTGAATTTACATGGATAAATTTCGGATCCCACTCCCAGGTTTCATTACCCCGCTGTCCAAACTTTGTGCGGTTCATTTAGAATCATAGAGCACAGAAGGAGGCCATTCGGCCCATCGCGCCTGTGTCGGCTCTTTGAAAGAGCTCTCCAATTAGTCCCACTGTTTTTTCCCCCCCACATAGCCCTGCAAATTTTTCCTTTTCAAGCATTTATCCAATTCCCCTTTTGAAAGTTACTATTGAATCTGCTTCCACCACCCTTTCAAGGCAGTGCATTCCAGATCATCATAACTCGCTGTTATTACTCCCCCTCTGGTGATCAAACTGACTTTCAGAAAACGATTTTGCCCGGAAGATATCACTCCAATCCAGGAACCAGGCTTTTTTTTAAAATTCATTCATGGGATGTGGGCGTCGCTGGCAAGGCCAGCATTTATAGCCCATCCCTAATTGCCCTTGAGAAGGTGGTGGTGAGCCACCTTCTTGAACCGCCGCAGTCCGTGCGGTGAAGGTACTCCCACAGTGCTGTTAGGGAGGGAGTTCCAGGATTTTGACCCAGCGACGATGAAGGAATGGCCGATATATTTCCAAGTCAGAATGGTGTGTGACTTGGAGGGGAACTTGGAAGTGGTGATGTCCCCCACGTGCCTGCTGCCCTTGTCCTTCTAGGTGGTAGAGGTCGCAGGGTTTGGGAGGTGCTGTCGAAGAGGTTGCACACTGGCTTGTCGCTTCTACGGCCTTCACTCAACACCCCCCACCCCCCTCAGCTCTCCAACCTCAGGAGAGTTAAACACCAGAAACACTTACAAAGTCCACCCGATCCTCAGCCAGCCAGTGGAAACACTTGAGAAAGAGAAGCAGGGTGAAGAGGGCCACGAACCGCGGGCTGAAGTCGTCCCTGAAGACGGTGAACGCCAGGCAGGTCTCGGTCACAGCGTACCAGGAGCGCTCGATTAAATGCTGGGAAACGGGAAGGAAACAGCTTTACAAAGTAAAGTACCGTAAGCTCAGCGTTAATGGATTCATTAACAGACCAGAATGGTCACAGATCGATCCCCAGACTGTGTCGAGGTAGCCGGGGCATCAGCATCAGGTTTAGGGAGGTGATGACAAAATAAAACAGCCACGGCTCCCACACCTGATCATTGTCCATTAACCCACGCTGAAAAACAGAACTGTATAGGCAGGATTGCACTCAGTTACTAGTATTGCACAGTAATTACAGCACAGAAACAGGCCATTCGGCCCAACTGATCGATGCCAGTGTTTATGCTCCATACGAGCTTCCTCCCACCCCATCAACATAACCCGGTATTCCTTGCTCCCCCATTTGTTTATCCAGCTTCCCCTTAAATGCATCGATACTATTCGTCTCAACCACTCCCTGTGGTAGCGAGTTCCACATCCTCACCACTCTCTGGGTAAAGAAGTTTCTCCTGAATTCCCGATTGGATTTATTAGTGACTCTCTTATATTGATGGCCCCTAGTTCGGGTCTCGCCCGGTTGGGATGTCTACAGTTCGATACCCTGACACGTTGGCTAGGTTCACTCACAAGTACTCGGGGAGAGGGAAGGAACTGCTCAAGAACAAAGAGACAGAGACAAAAAAAAACTCGTGTTTAGTCGACACCAGGGAGTCTGATCCCAGCAAGGAGAGTTCAAAGTACTGAGAAACTTCTTTGCCAATCGTCTGCACAGTCCCTGGAGGGGGCCCGGATATCGCTGCATACAATAGGGAGGAGGGTCATTGTTCACTCCTGAAACTTGAAGGGACGTTCTTCCTTTATGTCCCTCTGCCTGGAGTATCGGCAGTTAGCGTTAAGAAGTCCCCGGCGGGCGAGGCTACTTCAGATTGTGTACAGGAGGGGGTCCCACGACAGGCAGGATCACTACCTTGGCGATGTGAATTCAGACATGTCAGGTGAAGTAATGCTGCTTTAGTGGGATGCCCGGGACAATACAAGGCACAAATGGAAGGACGGCGAACATGTTCAACAAGGTCTTACCGTCCCTCCCTCAATCTGTACCATATTCAAATGCAGGACACGGACTAACTTCCTCCTTCGTGTCAGTTACACAATTAGTCCACTGTCAATGCTAAATAAACACTGTAAAAAAAAAAAAAATCAGCAGCTCAGGGAGGAAGCGAGCTGCTGCTTATCCATGTGGGACGACGCTGGTAAGGTTTACACTTGCGCAATCTTCAGAGCGCCAGGAAGCTGGATATTATCCCTGCGACGAGGGCGACACATTTGCCTTGCTCCACATCACAAGAACCGAGAGTCTCCCAGGCTATGATAACTGTGTGTGGGAGACACGGGGGAGGAAGGAGTGGGGTTGAGGGAGAATGCAGCTGTCGCAGCTCTTGTACTTGTATGGGGGTAGTGGGCAATATTCCCTCGAATGTTTTTTTGTTGCGCGCTCCATTTTCCAGCGGCAGCACCTGGTGAGCGGGACCTCCCGATTGGTGCACGGCCGCGCACCTTAGGGGGAGCATTGGTCGGGGGGGTACTAGGTGGTGATCGGGAGCATATTTCTCCCCTCCTTAGCACGGGGAACGGACTCGTGCGTCTATATATACGGTCTGCAAGTGTCACACTTGCTTTCCGCCACACATTTTGTTAGTAACTCGCCCACCGCTCAAAATAAAGGGTCTGCTCTGACTCATTTGAGCAACGCCATGCAAGATCTGCGAGCAGCTATTTAAATCGGGTAACTTTGGACTTCCGTTCCCCCTTTGCGCTCGTCAATTACATCTGAGGAAATACGCAGGACCAGAGATTTGTGAGGGGTGGGGGGGAAGCTCTCTCACTTTCCCTTCAACAAGTGAGAGACACGCAGTCAACTCCTGGGGGGGGGGGGGGGGGGGGAAGAGCAGAGATCATTTACGCACTGATCACCAGGCCGCGATCTTCCATTTGCTATTGTAGTGAGCCTGCGAAGGGAACGACCACTAGCGAGGTCTGTCTCAATAGGGGAGCCCCTGTTTACGAACCTTGGCGGGAGGTGATGAGCGGCTCGATTCCTCGAGGGGCCTGCTCTTGTACCTCGGAGATTTGTTTCACCGACTGGGTCCAACTGCGGTCTGCATTCGCCAGCTGACCAGTCCCCTTCGTGCGGACGTTAGAGACCTCGCACGGGTGACCTCGCCGACAAAAAAAAAAGCAGCTCATCCAGGACACAAATTGCAAAAAAGTTATTGCGGAGAGAGTTGCTAAAGTTGAGCTGTTTATTGATCTGAGAGAGACACTAACTTAAGTGTTGTAAGCTAGTCAAGTCTGCTGGTTTTTTTTTTAGAAAAAATAATAATCTTGATTTGGAATTCTTAGCCTGCCCTGTCGAGAGGGATTTGTCCATTTGTTGGGATCCCGTACCATTTCCACCGAACTCATTAATGGTAAATGGGTTCATTGTTTGCCTGGGACAGGCTGCTTTGCACACAAGGTGCTATTTCTGTTCACAAGGGAGTGACTGCTTGCCGATGGAAAACAGCTAGAGAGTGCCTGAACCCGTGCTTGCGTTATGAAAACACTGTGGTTACCGAGCGATGTAGACCAGCAAGTTCAGGATTCGGTGTCGTGTCTACCAGGAGTTACCTATGCTCTGCTGGGGCAGTGGGGAGGGTGACACAGTTGGCCTCAGTGCCCTTAGCCTTGGGGGGGGGGGGGGGGGGGGAGAGGGGGGGGGGGGGGCGGGGAAATATGCTCGAGCGCTATCCAGTCATTCCCGGCTCGAAAGTGCATGCGTAGAGACATCAGAGGAGAACAGGACTTGGGTCGGTTACAACATGTTAAAATAGCCTTCGAACACTCGCACACTGCACAAGATACCAGAGGCACCAGTTCCTGATGGAACTGTACCCCAGCATGAATCAAGACAGGGCATTTTTTTTTTAAAATTACAAGCGACTGCAACAATCTAACTTTAATTCGACAACAATTTGCATTTATATAGCGCCTTTGTCGTCGTAAAACGCCCCAAGGTGCTTCACCTGAAGCTGGAGTGGAAATGGGTTATGTTAAACAGCTATCAACTTAATCATAGAACCATAGACAGCAGAGAGAGGTCATTCAGCCCATCGTGCCTGCGTTGGCTTTTATAAAGAGTTATCCAATTAGCCTCACTTCCCCCTGCCTTTTCCCCATAGCCCTGCACATTTTCAAGCAACAATCCAACTCCCTCCAAGTCACTATTGAATCTGCTTCCACCGCCCTTTCAATAGTAACTTTCAAATGATCAGCTCCAGGATTTACACACACACAATAGCTAACTTCACTCCACTGTACAGAGTCTTCCAGAACTGAAGTCAGCACTCGGTTAAGCTGTGGCGGTACATCACGGCCAGAGAACGCAACACTCCCTTCGACGCGCTGCATGCTCTCACCTCCATCTCTGCGGCACGCAGCTGCCCGAAGAACACCTTCCGCATGAACTTGCCGACGAGGAAGACCAAGACGAATGCCTGGATGTACAGCACCTGTCAATCAAATCAATCAGCACGTAAAACACTCGACCTGACCACCGGTAACCGGGGCAGCTACTGCCCCCAAAAATCAGACCAACATTTTATGGTCATCTCAGCTGGGCTCAATCGAACCATCCGAGTCAGAAGGTTGTGGGCTCTAGGAACGCAAGCCTGTAATCTAGGCTGACACTCCCATTGCAGCGCTGGGGGAAGTGCTGCACTGTCAGAGGTGCCGTCCTCCAGATGTGACACTAAGCCAAGGGTGGATGTTAATCTCGTGGCACCGTTGGAAGAGCAGGAGAGGAGTTCACAGCGTCCAGGGCCAACATTCCTCCCTTAATCACTACCATATTAAAGAACACCGGTTAACGGCTCCTTCATTTAATTTTGTGGGATCTTGCAGAGTCCAAATCGGCTCCCACGTTTGCTTAGAGAACGGTGACGACACTTCAGAAGGAATTTGTTGGCTGCAAAATGCTTTGGGATGTCCAAAGAATGCCATATAAAAGGCAACTTTGTTCTTTGACAGTTACTGCACATCATGTAATTGTACATAGCCTGCTTGGTGAGTTTCGAACAGACGTGATGCAGCACTATGTAAATTCAAGTCTTCCTTTGCAGCAATGCTCCAATTTGTCCTGCTTTTATGGTACTGATTTAATCAGTGACTTGTCGTCCAAAACAATGCCCGCTCACAAAAGGATAAAAACCAGTGCTTAGAACTGCTGTAACTGAAGCGCGTTTTCTATGGGAGTTCCTTCTTACTCACAATTTCCTCATTCTTAACTGGCGTTTGCTGAAATGCGAACCCTTCGTCGATTCACTGAATCGCAAAAATGTCAGCACAGGAGGAAGACTCTGTTCCAATATGTCTGTACCGTCACCTCCACGAGAGACAATTACTCCAACCCCATTCCCCGGCTCCCTAACTCCCTCTTTAAAGTTAGGATTTACTCTAGCTGCTTATAGCAATACATTCCATATGTGGCGGACCCTTTGAATGAAACGTTTCCTTTCAATCCTCTGGCCCACGCTTCTAGTGCCAATCCTAATTTGCCTTGATCCCCTTCATAATGCCCAAAACGGCAATTAATCAATTCTAAGCACTGTTCCCTCTAATTATCTTTTGTGCGCGCAGCCATTTCAAATTTTCGCGCATGCATGGTTTCTTCCGTTGGAAAGCCGGTGAGCGGGAGCGTTGCCTCGAGAGACGGCCTACAGCTCTCCCCTCTCCGCAGCATCCAATCGTTTTAGATGATGCCAGGGTTTTCACCTCCGCCGCTTTAGCTGGGAGCCCAGTCAGTCAGCGTACCGATCATTCTTTGTGTGAAAGAGAATCGGGACTTGCCCGTCACCAGTTTGAACCCGTGTCCCGTTGGCCAAACTCCTGCGATTTAATTTACAGCAATATTCTGAGTTTACCTTTTCCACTCTTAACTATCATGAACAGCCCCCTGACCTCAAGCACCTCCTTTCAAGGCATCTCAGGACAGGAATTACATAGAATTTTACACCACAGAAACAGGCCATTTGGCCCAACTGGCCCGTGCTGGTGTTTATGCTCCACATGAGCCTCCTCCCACTAATGTTCCCTGTAATTTTTTTTGCTGCCCGGCCCATTCAAATTTTCACGCATGCGCGGTTTCTCCCACGTGAAAGCCAGCGAGCGCCCTGCGTGGGACCTCCAGACCGCTGCGTGGCCGGGCAGCTCATCAGGAAGGTTGCCTCCCGCCCCTCTTCACCAAACCCCATCAGCATATCCTTCTATTCCTTTCTCCCGCATGTACTTAGCTAGCCTGCATCAAGAACCTCCCGCCCATGGTCCCCAACACCCAGGGCCATCCCGGCTTCTCACCTCCGCCTTTCCGACAGCAAAGGTGCGCTTCCTATAGCAGCCGGCCAGCCTCACGCGGTGCGCCAGTTTGCCTGTAGATCTACCAGCACTGCACTCCTGGTGGAGATCATTGGGGTGGGTTTGCAACTTGCCATCTGGAGGAGAACCTGGCCTTGCAGATCAGCCGCCCGTTATGGAACCCACTCCATTCCCTTTGATTTTAATCATCAGCCGTGGCTCGGTGGGTAGCACTCTCTCTCTCTCGGCTCAGAGTCAGAAGGCTGTGGGCTCAAGTCCCACCCCAGAGACTTGAGCCCATCCAGGCGGATATGCCCAGTGCAGTACCGAGGGAGTGCGGCACTGTCGGAGGTGCCGTCTTTTGGATGAGACGTTAAACCGAGGCCCCCGTCTGCTCTCTCAGGTAGACGTAAAAGATCCCACGGCCACTATTGGAAGAGGAGCAGGGGGGAGTTCTCCCCGGTGTCCTGGCCGGTATTTATCCCTCAACCCACAACATGAAAACACTCCACATTAGGCACTGTACAGCCTTCTGGACTCAACATCGAGTTCAACAATTTCAGACCATAACCTCTGCTCCCATCATTTTTTTCTCTCTCTCACATGGCAGCTGTCGATCATTCTGCCATTGCCATTTACACTTCATCTAGAGCCATCTTTTGTTTCTTAACTTGTCCCATTACCATCTCCTTTTGCCTTGCACCATCATCCCTGTTGTCTCTTAATCTCTCCTGCCTTCCATCCCATCACAGACCTTCTCTTTTGTTCTTTCCTCTCCTCCCCCTTTTCCCTGCCCCTACACTGGCTTAAAAACCTGTCCCATCGCCAACTTTTTCCAGTTCTGGCGAAGGGTCATCGAGCTGAAACGTTAACTCTATTTCTCTCTCCACAGATGCTGCCTGACCGGCTGAGTATTTCCAGCTTTTTCTGTTTTTATTTCATGAAAACACTCGCATTGCTGTTTGTGGGAGCTTGCTGTGCACAAATTGGCTGCTGCGTTTCCTACATCACAACAGTGACTACACTTCAAAAGTACTTCATTGTAAAGCACTTTGGGACGCACTGTATAAATGCAAATTCTCTCTTTTTAAAATTATTGTACGCGTGCCTTACACAGAGGGGCTTGTTAGGACTTTTTTTTACGGCTGCTTTCTTGCCCGAATTTGAAAGAAAGAGCGAAAATGCATTTATATAGTGTCCTTCATATCCTCAGGAAATCCCAAAGTGCGCCACAGCCAGTGAATTGCTATTGAACCCCAGTCACTGTTACATCAGCCAACGTGGCAGCCATTGTTGTGCACAGCAAGATCCCACAAGCAGCAAACGAGATGGGCGACCAGTTGATCTGTTTTGGTTGAGGGAAGACATGTTGGTTAGGAAGGCCAGGAAAACTCCCTGCTCTTCCAACAGTGGCCGCGGGATCGTTAGCGTCCACCTGAGGGGGCAGACGGGGCCTCGGTTTAACGCCTCACCCGAAGGACAGCACCTCCGATAGTGCAGCACGCCCTCGGGTACTTCACTGGGTGCGTCGGCCTGGATTATATAAGCCTGTAAAAGACAGTGTGTACACAGCGGGGCCTCTGGGGACTCGAACCAGTTCCTATATCACTGCTGCATTGCTCAGCATGCTGGCACTGCCCGATAGCTTAACTGAGAGAGGAACTGTCAAGGGCGTCACACCTCTGGAGTCCCTGAGGGACTGATAAGACGCTTTGTAAGCTCCCTAGTTCCCTTTTAAAAGAAACTGCAGCCTCCAAACAGCTTGAATTTAATGCACAGAGCACTGCATGAACTGGGGCTATATTGGGTTTGATTTCTCGTCCAGAGGAAGCGTTTTAGTTTCTATGTTACATTGACGGGCCAGTATTTCTTGCTCCAGCTTCCTCTGAAATACTGACTGTTGCCAGGGTACAGCTCCATAGCTACCATCGCCCCAACAGGCCACTCTATGTGCGAGCAGAGTGCGGGCTGGTTATGCAACCCTCAGGAGGAGGAGGGCGCGATGAGAACACTTGCACTTTCGGGAAAGGGGGCCACCAGATGGAGATCAGGACGAGGAACCCGGGCCGACTTTTCATCGTCCCAACACCGTGGGCACCGAGGCAAAGTGATGCAGCCCAGTGAGATCAACGGACTTGGCACAGACCAGGGATCCAACCTGGGACCTGCATGACCCAGATTTACAGCGGGCAGCCATCCGAGAACGCAGCCTGGAGCACTTGAGACACTCGGTTAGACACTGCGAGAGCCACCAAGGCCAGGCCAGGTGGCAACAGCAATTTCCCCCCAATACCCGAGGGACGGCACACAGACAACGGCAAAGACAATGAAAAGCACACACAGAGTCCGGGGGCGCAATAAGCACTCATGTGTACAACGCTGTAAATTGTAATGAGAACAGATTTGTTCTCTAAAATCTCCAGTTCAGTGCAAGCAGGTGAGCCAGTCATCACTTCCAGTTAGACGGGTTTCAGAATGAAAATCAAAGTCCACTTTCACATCAGCTGCCACAGGAACAGCTGCAAACACGTTTAACCTGCAGACTTCGCTCCTGAACTCATCGTACCGGATAGCACGCACGCCCCCGACCCCACCACCAATTGGAACAGATGGTTGATCAGACACCTTCTCCTCCGGGACCGAGACTTTCGATTAAAGGCCTGGCCTCCTTCCTCGGGGACAGAGATGATCAGATGGCGTCGTCACCCAGGGCGGGACCAAGCCAGCCCGCCCAACAGGTACGAAATTCAGCCTCAGGGGGCCTGCGCTGGGTTAGCTGGAGTGACAGTGATAACATAAGAAACAGGAGCAGGAGTCGGCCATACGGCCCACGAGGCGGATCCGCCATTCAATAAGATCATGGCTGATCTTAGACCTCAACTCCACTTTATGCTGATAGCGAGATGAGGAAGGATGGGAGGAGGCTCGAGTGGAGTGTAAACGCCAGCATGGACTGGTTGGGCCGAATGGCCTGTATATGCTATGCAATTCTATGTACTTTCCCGCCCTATCCCCATGTGATGGTGCACAATTGGCCTATGGCCCATTATTAATTATAGACTAGTACAAAGGAAGATGGTTGTGGTGGTTGGAGGTCAATCACTTCAGCCCCAGGAGTTCCTCAGGGCAGTGTCCTAGGCCCACCCATCTTCAGCTGCTTCATCAATGACCTTCCCTCCAACATAAGGTCAGAAGTAGGGATGTTCACTGATGACTGCACAGTGTTCAGTGCCATTCACAACTCCTCAGTCCATGCCCACATGCAACAAGACCTGGACGACGTTCAGGCTTGGGCTGGTAAGTGGCAGGTAACATTTGCGCCACACAAGTGCCAGGCAATGACTATCGCCAACAAGCGAGAGTCTAACCACCGCCCCTTCACATTCAACGGCATTACCATCGCCGAATCCCCCACCATCAACATCCTGGGGGTCACCATTGACCAGAAACGTAACTGACCAGCCACATAAATACTGTGGCAACAAGAGCAGGTCAGAGGCTGGGTATTCTGCGGCGAGTGTCTCACCTCCTGACTCCCCAAAGCCTTTCCACCATCTACAAGGCACAAGTAAGGAGTGTGATGGAATACTCTCCACTTGCCTGGATGAGTCCAGTTCCAACAACACAAGAAGCTCGACACCGTCCAGGACAAAGTAGCCCATCCACCACCTTAAACATTCACTCCCTTCACCACCGGCGCACCGTGGCTGCAGTGTGTACCATCTACAAGATGCACTGCAGCAACTCGCCAAGGCTTCTTCGGCAGCAACTCGCCAAGGCTTCTTCGGCAGCACCTCCCAAACCCACGACCTCTTCCACCTAGAAGGACAAGGGCAGCAGGCGCTTGGGAACACCACCACCTCCAAGTTACACACCATCCCAACTTGGAAGTATATCGCCGTTCCTTCATCATCGCTGGGTCAAAATCTTGGAACTCCCTCCCTAACAGCACTGTGGGAGTACCTTCACCACATGGACTGCAGCGGTTCAAGAAGGCAGCTCACCACCACTTTCTCAAAGGCAACTAGGGATAGGCAATAAATGCTGGGCCTCGACAGCAACGCCCATATCGCATGAACAAATTAAAAAAAAAATTATCCAGCAGCCCCTTACTGGAGAGTGAACATGCATGGATGAGCAAAGACAGGATCAGGCTTTACGATGAAGATCACCACGGTTGAATAGCCCATCTGAGTATATACATCTATAGTGGCCACTTGGCTGAGGTACCACAGAGCACCCATGGAGCCGTACGAGCCAGCCCCTTCAAGCAAGAAGATGCGTGTTTGCCAAGGGGGGGGGATTTCAAGTATATTGATGAAGTTACAAGTGACTACATACTAGAATAAGTTCTGTGTTCTTTAAATCACCACCGACAGCAGAGAAAGCGAGGTAACGTTACCCCCAAAGCACCACAAATAGGTACCTGTCGACCAAGGGCCACACCACTCCCCATAGCTCATCCCATATGGAGCTGGTTACAAGAGTTACAAAAGGCAGAGCAGAGCGCAAACAGGCGCCTGCCAAAACAATTAACTCTCCACAGAAACACGCCAGATCTTCGACTCAAAACTAAGCAAACACAAGGTTTCCCAACCGGACCAGAATGGAGTCGTCAGACCGGTTAAGTATCACTAGCCAGGAGTGACAAACCATCTGTCCTTCCCACTGGCACCCACCCCCACTGCAAAAAACAGGTGATCCCCATCTTGATAACAAAAAAAACCAAAAATTCCACCTCATTTTTGACAAAAATCACCTCGGAAACATTTCACCAGCCTCAAGAATCACGAGCAGGTCAACCTTTTCCCCCCCATCAGTCTCTTAAAAATACCAAAGTTTCTAAAAATAATTACAGCCATGCAAGTGTCAGAAGTTTAATCATTAAAGTATCATTCAGACACAACAAATGAAAAAACTCTTTGCAAACACAGAAGAAAAGGCACAACAGCGCTGATTAGAGCAGCAAGGACAAGCCCAACGATTGCTTACACAGGGAACACGTAAATGCTGCTCTCGTTCCAGCCATTCTCCCTGTATCTTCCGAGGCAGCGCCCCCCCACCCGCCCCCCAATGCTTCTTTCCCAAGACTTCAAACATATTTCAGCCTGTCCTTCCTCCTTACTGAGGTGTCAGCGGTGGCTTGGTGGGTAGCACTCTCACCCGAAGGTTCAAGCCCACTGCAGAGACTTGAGCACAAAATCCAGGCCGACACTCCCAGTGCTACACTGTCGGAGGTGCAGTCTTTCAGATGAGACGTTAAACCGAGGCCCCGTCTGCTCTCAGGTGGATGTAAAAGATCCCACGGCCACTATTGGAAGAAGAGCAGGGGGAGTTCTCCCCGGTGTCCTGGGGCCAATATTTATCCCTGAACCAATATCACTAAAAAAAAAATCTGGTCATTGCGGTTTGTGGGAGCTTGCTGTGCACAAATTGGCGGCCACATTTCCTATATTAGAACAGTGACTACACTTCAAAAAGTACTTCATTGGCTGTGAAGCGCTTTTGGGTCTTGAAAGGTGTTCCTACAATCTTTCAAAACACAGGCATTGCATCATCTTGGCTTTTGCACTACTTTTCTCAATCTGCATGGTATCCTGAACTGTGGCCCTACACTTGAAAGATTGAGGGGATAATAAATCCCTTCTCACCAACCTCCACATCCCCCCTACCCCCCCCACCCCTCCCCAGTACTCACCGCCATACTGGGGCTGGATTTAGTCAGATACACCACGGTGGGGTAAAACTGCCGCTTCAGGTAATAGGCGTGGGTGACCACGGTTGTGGTGAGCACCAGGCTGGCAGCGGTCGCCAACACTGATCGAACCATCGCGTCCCTCCCCGCGGGAAACAGCTTGCTGGAGGGTCACCGGGAACCGGAGTCCCGCAACTGGGAGAAATAAAAATCGGAGGCACCACCCCTCGCGGAACGGAATTGCGTCAGTCCGAACAAAAGGTCACTCGGGCTCCCGTTGTCTCTCCTTGGCTGGAGCTCTTGGATCCCAAACCTGCTAAAAAGGAAGATGATTAAAAACTCCACGATGTCAGAAATCTGAAATAAGCACAGAAAATTCATGCAGGCCGATCAACAACTGAAAAAAGTAGAGGCTGGGGGGGCGGGGTTGTGAGGGGCTCCTTTGAGCTGGGGGAATATTTTAAACAGCTAACGGGGGTTTTAAATGAGGCGAGAAAACTTTTGAACAGCTAAAGACGACTTTAAATGATTGGGGGAGACATTTAAACAGCTAAAGGGGGCTCCAAAATGAGCTAGGGGATTGTTTCAAACAACTAAAGGGGGCATTAAATCAGCGAGGAGAACATTTCAACAGCTAAAGGGGGTTCCATATCAGCTAGGGGAACATTTCAACAGATAAGGGGGCTTTAAATCAGCTAGGAAAACATTGCAACAGATAAAGGGGGCTTTAAAGGAGCTAGGTGAACATTGCAACAGATAAAGGGGGCTTTAAAGGAGCTAGGTGAACATCGCAACAGATAAAGGGGGCTTTAAAGGAGCTAGGAGAACATTGCAACAGATAAAGGGGGCTTCAAGTCAGCTAGGGCAACATTGCAACATCTATAGAGGGCTTTAAAGGAGCTAGGGAAACATTGCAACAGACAAAGGGGGCTTTAAAGGAGCTAGGGGAACATTGCAACAGATAGAGGGGGCTTTAAAGGAGCTAGGGGAACATTGCAACAGATAAAGGGGCCTTTAAAGGAGCTAGGGGAACATTGCAACAGATAAAGGGGGCTTTAAGTCAGCTCGGGGGGGGGGGGGGAAGAGAGACATTACATCAGCTGGGGGGTCTCTCTCTGCCTCTCCCCCAGGCCTCAGCTCCACATACGCCACTCCCGGGGATCTGACCTGTCGGGCCAAAGAGGAGGGCGGGGAAAGCGGGCAGCCCAGCACTGGGCAGTCAGTGACTGACTAACAGCCAACCTCCCGACCCCCCCAGCTTCTCTCCCCCGGGCCCGGGGCCGATCTACAAGCCGCTGCCGCCTCACCGCTCGCTCCCGCTGCTCCTCTCCGAGCTGACCAGAGGAACGAGATGGCCTCCGACACCTCACTTCCGGTCGGGTGGCCACCATTTTTGTCTTCCCACCCTGCGTCCGGTCCTTTCTCCTCCCCTCCCCACCCATCCCCGGACAAAAGGTCCGCACTCTCACCCCACTAATGACGCCTCGTCCGTCCGCCCGTCGCTGCCTCGAAGCTCAACCCTCACTTCGGACAGCTACCGTCCGGCGCTGCTCGCTTCCACCTGCTGCTGCCCGCCCAGTCACTCAGATTTTTTTTTTCCCTCTATCTCTTCTCACCCAAACCACCACCACCAAACTTTGCGCCACAGCTACAGGGAACCGAGTCCGTGGCCGCTTCCCATTGGCCGCATTGCCTCTATCTGCCAACACCATCGACCAATCAAAAACACAACAGTTCCTTCTCCCCCCCAGGCCCTGGCGCGGCCTCGTCCAATCAAACACGGCGGCGGTGACCGGGCGCGCCCCCCCCCCCACGTGGGTATTCTCCAATCAGAACGGGAGTTGTGTGGTTACCCCAGCCAATGAGCAGCGGAGCTGCCAGCGCCTCTGTCCACTTGGACCAATAAAATCTCTTGATCTTATGTCTTTGCTTTTTAACACTTTTTTTTATTATGTAACGACATCGCGGTTGACATTTAAATCTGACGGGTTAATGATGAACTGCGGGTAAGAAGGTAACCCAGGCGACGGCGGGCATTAATTTTTCGAAATGCAGGGTCGGCGCTGGTGGCTGAGTGAGCGCCGGTTTCCATGGTGACGACGCTGCGCGGGCCCGAGAGGTGGGTGGGCGGGGCGAGAGGTGGGCGGGGTTTAGGTCCGAGGAGGGGATGCGATTGGGAGCGACGTGCTGACGTCAGCGCGTCGGCCGGCGGCACCGTGATAAGCGCGTCGCCCGGCGGCGGCCGGCCAGGTGCGGCACGTGCCTCATTCAGGTGAGGCGAAGGGGGCGGGCTGCATAATGGCGGAGTGTGAGGGTGGCTGGCTGGCCGAGGAGGAGTTGTTAAATGGCGGGTAGAAGGGCATAGAATGCGGGAGAGCCGCTCAGACTCTGGCCAAGCTAAAATAAAACAAAACCAACCGTGTGTTGGCCAAGGTGGTGGTGAGGAGACCCTCGAGTGAGTCTCTCCGGCTTGCTCCTCGAGTTGCCTGCAGGTGGTCGCAAAATGGCGGGCATGAGGTTGAAGCTGTCAAGTGTCCAGGGCTCAGAGAGTGTTTGTGCAGTTTGAGGTCCTCTGGAATAAATCTCCAAAAAATACATAAGTTTGAGCTTCCCAGCACAAGTTGAGGGGGATGAGAAATGCAATGAACTGATGGTGGTGCCTGAGGGGAGGAGGAGGAACTTGATTTATGAATTAGTTGGGGCCCCAATTTTCAATTCTAGTGAGGGTTTCATATGTTTGAAAGTGCTCCCCTCACCCCGCAAACTTAGTCCTGTCAAAACACTTATTTTGCATAGTTGGTAAACTGGGAGTTGCTGTGAAGTTGAATGGCCCGTCGAGCCCGTGCTGGCTCTCTGCAGGAGCACTTCATCTAGTCCCACTCTCCTGCCCTTTCCCTGTAGCCTTGCAATTTTCTTTCCTTCCGGTACTTATCCAATTCCCTTATTAAAAACAAATGTGTAGAACAATAGAAAAGTACTGAGTGGGGTTCATAAGTGGTGAGGTTTTCTGAATTAAAATGTGTATATTTTATTTGCTTGAAAAATGCATCATTTGAAAGTTTAGCTATTTGGTTCCAAAATGGGGGACTGGTGCTATTAGGATGCAATTGTTCCAACAAGCTGAAGTCCTTTTAAACTTGGGCAGTGTTTGTTTCTTAGTTTGAGTATCCCTACAAAGGATTAAAAACTTTAATATTCCTTTAATGGAGTGAAATCTTTGTATTGGCTTGTCTCCTCTCCATAGAGCTCTGTTTGTTTGGTGTTCTAGTAAGAGATGTGCTCTAATTTGTAGAATGGTAACTTTCTAAATAAGTGGTTTAGTAGGCTGTGTTTAATTCTCCTGAGTATTTTTAATCTTGCCTATTGGCCTTGAGGCATTGACTCCCTCACCTGGGGGATTATTCCAGAGGTGGTGTCCTGATACCTTGCCCAAGTGCTCATTCAGTATAATCTTGAGCTGGTAGATTGTAGAGGGTGTCACAGCCCTATGCTTAATCCTGTCTTTAGTGGGTGTGCATTTCTAGTTAGAGGCTGCTGTATAGTGATGAGTGAAAACATTTCCCCCCCTTGTTCTCCCCCCTCCAACCCTTGGTGTCTTGTGGCCAATTGTCTTGCTGCAGCCCCCAAGATTTGGCTAATTTAGGATATGACTAGTTGTGTTGCTATGGTCCAATTCCATGATGCATCTGGCCTGCAGGTGTTGCTATGGTTCCCTAAGGAAAAGACTGAAATAGTTCAGGCCTGCACTTGCTATTCTGGAAACTATGTGCCTCACTGGCTAGTACTGCAATAAGTGGACCCGACCCTATAAAATAGCATCAGCCATGGCTCAGTGGGTAGCACCCTCTCCTCTGAGTCAGAAGGTTGTGGGTTCAAGCCCCACTCCAGAGACTTGAGCACAAAAATCTAAGCTGACACTCCAGGGCAGTACTGAGGGAGTGCTGCACTGTCGAAGGTGCTGTCTTTCAGATGAGACGTTAAACCGAGGCCCCGTCTGCTCACTCAGGTGGACGTAAAAGATCCTATTGCATTATTTCCAAGAGTAGGGGAGTTATTCCCAGTGTCCTGGCCAATATTTATCCCTCAATCAACATCACTAAAAACATTATCTGGGCATTATCATATTGCTGTTTTGTGGGAGCTTGCTGTGTGCAAATTGGCTGCCGGGTTTCCTACATTACAACAGTGACTACACTTCAAAAAGTACTTCATTGACTGTAAAGTGCTTTGGGGTGTCCAGTGGTTGTGAAAGGTGCTATATAAATGCAAGTTTTTTTTCTTTAAAATGTGCTAAACTTTTTTATGAAATATAGAAGTCTAGTTTATTGGAGAATTGAACAAAGAAAATTAACTTGACACGCATCTGACCTTGTTTTGTACTATGCAATCTTTACAATGCACCATGCAATACGGGGGCTGTCTTTATCTCTGTGGTTACCTTGGAACTGCATCATGGCCTGTGACCTGATCCCCATTCCTGTTTATATTGCAGACCACCCCTAACTGCCTTCATTTACCATCATGAGGCACAACCAGACCCGCTCACAGAATCACTCTTCGGTCACCATTCAGGTGAAGCCAGGGGTTTCAAAGTTGTCACGACAGAACTGGGATTTGGTGGTTCGGAAGCCTCGCCTGCAGGAGAGGGGTGAAGGGGAATCCAGCAAGATGTCAAAAGTTTCCAAGGAGGCTCCGTTTGTCATCCAGCACCAGGAGTTGGAAGCCTTTCTCAAGCTTCTTGGTACGTTCATTAATTCACTTATCCTCTAGATTTGCTAGCTTGTTCTGGCCCTGCTTATTTGGTATTTTGAATTTCCCCTTTAATAATCCTCGACTGTCTTGGTGGACTTGTAGTTGACAACCATTGGGGAAAATGTTGATATAGTGAGCGTGTTTAATTGAAATAAAGCTGGTCTTTCAGCATCTCGGGAGAGAAGTTAACTTTTTTTTGGGTGGAGACCTGTCAGAATTTTGGGATAGGAGGGTGTTAAAAATCATCTTTACCAAAACTTGTACTGAACCTTGGTTAGATCGCACTTGGAGTACTGTTCTGGTCGCCATATTATAAAAAGGTTATCTGGAGAGGGTGCAAAAAAATTTACTAGGATGATACCAGAAATATGAGGGTATACCCATCAGAAAGGGTGAACAGGCTGTCTCTGGAAGAGAGAAGGCTGAGGGGTGACCTAATAGAGGTCTTTAAACTTATGAAAGTTTTTAATAGAGCAGATACAGAGAGAGTGTTTCCACTTGTGGGGAAGAGCAAAACTAGAGGCCATCAATATAAGATAGTCACCAAGAAATCCAATCAGGAATTCAGGAGAAACTTCTTTACCCAGAGAGTGGTGAGAATGTGGAACTCGCTCCCACAGGGAGTGGTTGAGGCGAATAGCGTAGATGCATTTAAGGGAAAGCTCGATAAGCATACGAGGGAGAAAGAAATAGAGGGCTTTGCTGATGGATTTAGATGAGGAAAGACAGGAGGAGGTTTGAGTGGAGCAAAAGCGCCGGCATGGACTGGTTGGGCCGAATGGCCTGTTTCTGTGCTGTATATCCTATGCATTGGATGGGTGCCAAGGACTGGTGTAAATTTCCAAGCTTCATTAGTCTTTCTGCCCCTACTAAAAGCACTAATTGTGCTGGGGTGCAGTTCTACAGGTGCCAACTACCCATCACTACCTAACCCAAGTGTAAATTTTTCACAAACAAGAGATTGAACATTGCGATGCTATTCAACCATGGCTGTAACCACAGCTGGGCCTGATCCTGCCATCCATGTGTATGTGCTTTTGCAGCCAGAGTCATTGGATCAGGTGTGTGAATCCTGGCTCTTTTTTCCTTCCTCCTTCCTGCCCCTGCCTGGCTCCACTGCTACTTGGCATTGGCCATCTGCTGGATATGGGGTTCATTTTGGAAATGTTGAGAACAAAGGAACAGGCCATTTGGCCCCTCGAGCCTGCTCCGCCATTCAATAAGATCGTGGCTGATCATCTACCTCATCTCCATTTTCCTGCACTATCCCCATATCCCTTGATTCCCTTAATATTCAAAAATCTATCGATCTCTGTCTTGATTATACTCAACGACTGAGCATCCACAGCCCTCTGGGGTAGAGAATTCCAAAGATTCACCACCCTCTGAGTGAAGTAATTTCTCATCATCTCAGTCCTAAATGGCCGACCCCTTATCCTGAGACTGTGACCCCTGGTTCTAGACTCCCCAGCCAGGGGAAACATCCTCCCTGCATCTACCCTGTCAAGCCCTGTAAGAATTTTGTATGTGTAAATAAGATCACCTCTCATTCTTCTAAACTCTAGAGAATATAGGCCTAGTCTACTCAATCTCCTCATAGGACAATCCCCTCAATCCAGGAGCCGGTCTGGTGAACCTTCATTGCACTCCCTCTATGGCAAGTATATCCTTCCTTAGGTAAGGAGACCAAAACTGTACACAATACTCCAGGTGTGGTCTCACCAGGGCGCTGTATAATTGCAGTAAGACGTCTTTACTCTTATACTCAAATCCTCTTGTAATAAAGGCCAACATACCATTTGCTTTCCTAATTATTTGTTGTACCTTCATGTTAACTTTCGATGATTTGTGTGCAAGGACACCCAGGTCCCTCTGAACACCAACATTTCCCAATCTCTCACCATTTAAAAAAAAAAAAAAAAGACTGCTTTTCTATTTTTCCTACCAAAGTGGACAACTTCACATTTCTCCACATTATATTCCATTTGCCATGTTCTTGCCCACTCACTCAGCCTGTCTATATCCCCTTGAAGCCTCCTTGCATCCTCCTCACAACTTACATTCCCACCCAGCTTTGTATCATCAGTAAACTTGGATATATTACATTTGGTCCCTTCATCCAAATCATTGATGTAGATTGTGAATAGCTGAGGCCCAAGCACTGATCCTTGCGGTACCCCACTAGTTACAGCCTGCCAACCCGAAAATGGCCTGTTTGTTCCTACTGTTTTCTGTCCATTAACCAATCCTCAATCCATGCTAGTATATTACCCCCAATCCCATGAGCCTTAATTTTGTTTAATAACCTTTTGTGTGGCACCTTATCGAATGCCTTCTGAAAATCCAAATACACCACATCCACTGGTTTCCCCCCTTGCCTATTCTGCTAGTTACAACCTCAAAAAACTCAACAGATTTGTCAAACACAATTTCCCTTTCATAAATCTGTGAAGCAGCTATTTTTCATCCTTGCCTGATAAGCACATTGATGAGTGTAGACACACAAGTTTTCTTATTGAGCTGATTCTTGATTGTACCAAGTGAGGCGCTTGAACAACTTGATTTCCTAACTTGGTCGGGATTTATATTTTTTAAATGGTTGTTCTTATTGGAGACGTGTCCATGAGATTGGTAAATATTCATGTGGCACAAAATAGACAATGCATTTGTAATCTCCCTGGATGCCAAAAAATGTTGCACTTCTTGTCACTGCTACTTGCCCTCGCTTTGCGTACTAACCAGTGTGGCCTCCTATTGAGGTACAAGGTGAATCATGCTCGGATGAGGCCAAGACTATTTGACCTGGCTTTCCACATTTTGTGCTTCTTCATAGTGTCACAGGCAGCTGTACAACTTGGGGTAAAGGTCTCTCGAAACCTGTAATCCTTGTATTAAAGCCAGTTTCCTCTAGTTCTGCGTCAGATCCCAATCTAAACCAGTCTGCCAGGATGCCTGCTGTGTCGTGTGATCAAAATGAAGATATTTTATGTCGCTGTCTCCTTTTACTTCTGTGACTGGCTGGAACAAGCCTGACTTTCCTCAACTGAGACTAACCGCTGCCAATTCAGTTCAGTACAGTACTGGCGGAATAATGTTTCTTGGTGAACTGCCCAAAATAAACTGCTTGCATTTCTATAGTGCCTGGTCACAGGTGCCTCAAAGCATTTCATGCAGTGAATTAATTTTGGAGTGCTGTGGTTATGTAGGTCAATGTGGCCACTATTCTGCCCACAAACAGCAATGGAGATGATTGGACCATTTTAAATGTTGTATTTGAAGGATTAATGTTGGTTAGCATACAACAACAACTTGCATTTATATAGCACCTTTAACCTAGTAAAGTGTCCCAAGGTGCTTCACAGGAGCGATTAGCAAACAAATTTGACACTGAGGCACATGAGGAGATATTGGGACAGGTGACCAAAAGCTTGGCCAAAGAGGTAGGTTTTGAGGAGAGAGAGGTGGAGAGGTTTAGGGAGGGAATTCCAGAACTTGGGGCCCCAGGCAGCTGAAGGCACGGCCGCCAATGGTAGAGCTTAGTAAATAGGGGATAGAGAAGAAGCACGAATTGGAGGAGCACAGAGATCGTGGAGGGTTGTAGGGCTGGAGGAGGTTAGAGATAGGGAGGGGGCGAGGACATGGAGGGATTTGAGAACAAGGATGAGAATTTTAAAATCGAGGCGGAGAGCATTCAAGTGTCGTGATACCTTTTTAAAATCCATCTGAACAAGGCAGCTAGAACCTTTGTTTAACGCCTCCTGAAGGCTGGCACCTCCGACAGTGCCGTACTCCCATTGTGATTCACCTAATGGCAGGCTAGATTTGCTGAAGTCCCTGTGTGGGGCTTGATGAGCTAACTTTTATTCCAGCCACTGAGTCAAGCTGACACTGAAGGGTGTGACGCAACATAGGCTTCATCTCTTGGCTGAGGTGCAGCTGCTCCTGTCTATCGGTGTTAAGTGAAGCCATCTGCTCCTCAAATCTTCATCAGCCCTGTTACAGCCTTACGAAGCTACGAAGTGTGATCTGCCTCAAATTGGTTTCCCATTCAGTCATTGCGGCTATCTGTGCTCTGGAGTCTGATCCTTCTGGCTTAGAGTAAAGCAGTTGGATATCAAGTTCCCTGCTCACGAAGAGTAAAATAGGGAACCTGAAAACTACAGGCTTAGCCATTGTTTTGTCAAAAGAAAAGCTGGTTATTTCAGGAATAACACGAAGGAGTCTAGATTCCTGACTCGACACTCTCTCGAGCACAGATCTTGCAGCTGTTGGGACATTTTTAAAGACTGGTGGTGATCTTGGATTTGTTAATGGAGGCCTTTAAAATTTTGAGGGCCACTTCTGAAGGGGCATGTTAAATTTACCGGTATTAGTTTTTCTCCCCCCGTTGTCTTCTCCTTTTCAAGATATGAACTCTTATTTGGGGTAATGGTTTCACCAGAGGATACTCGTCTGGTATCTTCCAAGTGGGCATTTATTGCCGAATTCCCTTGAATGTGATGATGGGCTTTTCCTCCTTGAATGGCTGTAGTCCTTGTAGCAGCGGTGCTCCGAAGCCGGCGTCAGTCAGTTCAAGGATAGTGACCCAACAATGATGAAGGAAGGGTGATATCAATCAGGATGGGGTGTGACCTGAAGGTGATGGTGTTTCCACAACATTGCTGCAGACCATGTGTACTACAGCCACCGTGGAGCTGGGTGGATCTGGAGTCCAATGGCAGGGGCACCGATCACCTGAATGACTGTCTTGGATGGTGTCTAGCTTGTGTTGTCGCTGCGCCAAACTAGGTACATGGTGAGTATTCCGTAACACTCTGGCTTGAGCCTTTGTACATGGCAGATCGGCTTTGAGGAGTCAGTGAGTGAGTCGCTTGCTAAGAGTACTCGGCCTTTGCCCTGTTATAGCCATGGTGTTGGTTCAGCTTCTGGTCATTGGTAATTCTTCCCCCCCCCCCAAAGATGTTGATGGCCGGGGGGGGAGAACTCATTGAATATCAAGTGGAGATGGCTGGGTGTTCTGTTTGCCAGGGTCATAACATTCACACTACAAGTGCCATGTAAACGGCCAGTTTTGATCCCAAGCCTGGATGCTATCCAGTTCCTACTGTGGTTTGGATTGGCTGCTTCATTATTGGGGGAGTTCTGAGTGCAGCTGAATGTTCGAATCATCCAGCAAACAGCTCACTTGTGGCCTTGGCTCAGTGGTTGCACGCTTGCCTGTGTCTGACGGTCGTGGCTTCAAGACCCAGCCCAGAGACCTGAGCCTCGAATCGACACTGACCCTCCGTGTATACTGAGGGAATGCTGCACTGTCTTTCGGGTGAGACATTAAACCGAGGCCCTGTCTGCCCCCTTGGATAAGAGATCCCCGCGGCACTATTCAAAGAGGAACAGGAGAGTTCTCCTGTTGTCCTGGCCGACATTTGTCCTTCGACCATCCCCAACAAAAGAAAACTGGTCATTTATTGCCGTTTGTGGGATCTTGCTGTGTGCAGATTGGCTGCCATGTTTGCCTACATTACAACAGTACTTTGGGATGTCCTGAAGTTGAGAAGCACTATATAAATGCAAATTCCTTCTTATGACAGGGGTGGTTATTGATGAAGTAGCTTAAGATGGCTGGGGGAAGGATGCTTCTCTGAAGAACTCCTGCAGAGATGTTCTGGGGCTGCTGTGATTGGTCTCCAACTACAACCTATGGCTCAAACCACTGGAGGGCTTGCCCTTGGATTTCAGTTTTGCCAGTGCTCCTTGGTGCCATACTCAAATGCTGCCCTGAAGTTGAAGGCAACTCCCCTTCCCTCCCTCCAGTGTTTGTCCCAAGTCTGGATCAAAGCTGTGATGAGGTCTGGGCCCAAGTAGGTCTGGTAGATCCTGAACTGAACGTCTTGAGTGTTGCTTGGCTCCTTCCATCGCACTTTTGTTACTGATCATCGGGAGGAGGCTGATGTGGTAATTTTGTGGTTAGGACAATTCTGCACATTGTCAGGCAGATGCCAGTGACCAAGCTATGCCAGAACGGCTTGGCTAGGAGCAGTTGGCTCAGGTACGCAGGTCTTCAGCAGTGCAGCTGGAGTCCTGTCAGGACATGAGTCTTTATCCATGGAAGAGACCACGGCTGAGCTAGATCCTGGTACCTCTACTTGTTCCCTTGTAGCTAGAATCACTCCAAGACTGGGAGGGGGAACAACTTCTTCTCTTTCCCCGCCCCCCCCCCCCCCCACAAATGGACTGGTCGGCTGTGTCTGTCCGTCCCCAATCACTACCAGGGCTGATCCTAACTAATGCAACATATCTGGGAAATTTCTGGTCTCTGGCTGAGATATTACATAGAATATACAGCACTGAAACGGGCCATTCGGCCCAACCAGTCTCTGGTGACTTACACATCTGGATGGCTGTTATAAAATGGCCTGTCAACACCAGAGCCAACCCCTCTTGAAGTGTAACTAGTACAAAAGTTGGCTCTGTAGAGTAGGATGTGTAGGATTGCTGTGTCAAGTGTGATTATCCTCTTGGGATTGCTAGAGACTTGGATTTTCCTTTCGTCTTTAAATCGGCAGTGCCGTTATGGCGATTACTCGGTCTGTTAAATCACCTGATGGTGCCGGGCACCAGTGAGCAAGTGGCGTAGGCAGCAACAATCCGAACCTCCCGTCATCAATAACATTTGAACTCTTTGTTGTTCGTGCGTCCGTCTGTGCCTGATCCCAAGACTCCGGTAGCACAACTGGGACCTGTGGAAATGCTGCAGTGTATTGGAGGACGAGCTGTTTCACAAACCTGCGCTCGTTTCCTTTTTCACACTGGTCTTTTGTTTACCTCCAGCGCTGCAAATACTGCTGCAGTGCACATCGCTCACCATCGGGTGACGCTTGTTTGGCAGATCAGTGAAGCATTTAGACTGCGTTTGAAGTCCCACAGCAGTGTGATGCTGTCCTTTGACCCTTTCCTGGTTGCTGGAGCTGTAGCTTGGATAACGATGCCAAAAAAATTAATAATTCTCAATATGTAATAGACTTGAATCTAGTTAACAGTAGTGCTGCCGACACTCAGTGGGTAGCACCCTCGCCTGAGCCAGAAGGTTGTGGGTTCAAGTCCCACGCCAGAGACTTGAGCACAAAAATCTAGGCTGACCCTCCCACTGCAGTGCTGAGGGAGAGCCACACTGCCGGAGGTGCCGTCTTTCGGATGAGACGTTAAACTGAGGCCCCGTCTACCCCCTCAGGTGGACGTAAAAGATCCCGCGGCCACTATTTCGAAGAAGAGCAGGGGAGTTCTCCCCAGTGTCCTGGGGCTGATATTTATGCGTCAATCAACATCACTTTTTAAAAAAAAAAACAGATGATCTGGTCATTATCACATTGCTGTTTGTGGGAGCTTGCTGTGTGCAAATTGGCTGCTGCGTTTCCTACATTCAGTGACTACACTTCCAAAGTACTTCATTGGCTGTAAAGCGCTTTGGGATGTCCTGAGATTGTAAAAGGCGCTGGAGAAATGCAAGTCTTTTGCTGAGGATAATAGTTTTGAGCGTCAACTCCCGGTCTTGCCTTTCCCTGATGCTGTTCGTTCTTGTCACTGATGTATGAACAGTAAGCAGTTCAAATGCCGTTGATCACCGCGGTCCAATTGTTGACTGGGCAGTCTGCATTAAAACATTTTCCACCTTTTTTGATGTTGAAACCCGAGTGGCCAGGCTGTGAAGTGAGCAAGTGGTGCAGGCACGCGCATTGGATGTTGTGATTTTCTGAAAGTGTTCCGAAGTGGTTTCTTGCAACATTCTAGGTTGTTCACCTGATAACCATCCAGGTGGAGCTGGGAGAGGGTGCTACCCAAAGTTGACTTTTGGAGTGGTACGTATTTACGTGCTCGAACTCCCTTTTTATCAGCATTAACTAGAATTTATTTGCACTTCACACTGTCACCAAATGGTGCGGATTTCAATCGGAAAAACACAGCCCCTTGATGACCCTTGCTGTAGATTCTCTCTCCCACAAATTTTTCTGGCCAGTGTTGCTCTAATAGAAAACTTTAACTGTTATTGGGGCTTGAATCCCACGTTACTGTAGAACTGATCAGAATTGGCGTCGCTACAATGTGGTCATCTGTTAACATATATTTAGAATAAAATGCACTCTTTCTCCAGGTCTTAAACTAGGACACATTATTATAATTGGACACTAATGGACATGGAAACCTTTCAACTCTCTAGTAAAGCATCTAACTGTTCACAGCAATTTGTTTTAGCTGATGGTTCTTTTTTCACCTTGTTGGAAGTTCCAAGTTAGATTTCTTCACTTGGGTTTTTTACCCTGCAACTTTTGACCTCTTTATTGCACTTTATCTTAAGCTTCTGTTGCGCTGCAAGTTCTTGGCAATGGACAGATATTTAAAGGGGGGGGGCGGAAGAGAGTTTTCCTAAAAGCTTGAAGCTCAAACATTGGGTGGGGGGAGGATTAATGTTAAACCTGACTCGTGCCCCTTTTATGCTCCAACCTGTGCGCATCTCCCACTTGAAGGTGGTGAGGGGGCTGGAAATGTGCATGGTACCCAAGCATCATGAGTGAAAATGCCGTGAGTTTGTGTACCTAAATGTATTGCTGACTTTTTATGGAGCCCCAATAGAAATAAAACTACAAAACGCTAAACTGTTTTTTGATTTTCCATTGTCTTTAATGACTTGGCTGATTTGCAATGGGCACCGAAAGGAAGCTGTCTTTCCTCTGTTTCTTCCAGTTCCTCTTGATCTAGAAATTCAACTGACAGGAAACAATGGGACCCATCACCCATCTCTACTGCGTTGGGCTTTGATCAGAATGGCCTTGCTTGATCGCGCTTTGGTGTTTGCTGCCCTCCGAGTCCACCAGTGACCTTTTCTGTCTCTAGCGTGCGGTACTCCAGGAAAATGCACGGAATTATTTGACCCATTAAACTAGCATGTGAGCCATCTAGAAGGATTAATGTTCTGCAACGAGTCCATATTGGTCAGTGGGGAGCTGTATGTATGCTAACTGCACTTGGTATTTCTTGCAGATGATGAGGTGATTCAGGACTTCCTATGGATGGACAGTTGCTGTAGAATCGCAGACAAGGTACTGGGAAAGGGTTGCCATAAAGACTTTGGGATGCTAGGTCCCTTGTCTTTTGTGGTATATATCAATGATCTTGACTTGAATATCGGGGGTATGATTAAGAAGTTTGCAGATGATACTAAAATCGACTGTGGTTGATACTGAAGAAGGAAGCTGTAGACTGCAGGAAGATATCAATAAATTGGTCAGGTGGGCAGAACAGTGGCAAATGGCATTCAATCCAGAGAAGTGTGAGGTAATGCATTTGGGGAGGGCTAACAAGGAAAGGGAATACACATTAAATGGTAGGACACCGAGTAGTGTAGAGGAACAAAGGGACCTTGGCGTGCATGTCCACAGATCCCTGAAGGTAGCAGGCCAGGTGGATAAGGTGGTTAAGAAGGCATACGGAATGCTTGCCTTTATTAGCCGTGGCATAGAATACAAGAGCAGGGGGGTTATGCTTCAACTGTATAAAACACTAGTTAAGCCTCAGCTGGCGTACTGTGTGCAGTTCTGGTCACCACATTACAGGAAAGATGTGATTGCACTCGAGAGGGTGCAGAGGAGATTTACAAGGATGTTGCTGGGAGTAGAGAATCTTAGCTATGAGGAAAGACTGGATAGGCTGGGTCTGTTTTCCTTGGAACAGAGGAGGCTGAGGGGAGACCTTTATTGAGGTGTATAAAATTGAGGGGCCTAGATAAAGTGGATAGAAAGGACCTATTTCCCTTAGAGGGGTCAAAAACCAGGGGGCACAGACTTAAAGTAATTGGTGGAAGGTTTAGAGGGGATTTGAAGGGAAATTTCTTCACCCAGAGGGTACTCGGATGTGCACTTGGGATGCTCTAACCTGCAGGGCTACGGACCAAGAGCTGGGAAGTGGGATTAGGCTGGATAGCTTTGTTGGCCAGTGTGGACACGATGGGCTGAAATGGCCTCCTTCCGTGCTGTAACTTTCTATGATTCTATAGAGATAAGAGACCAATACAAAAGCAAAATACTGCGGATGCTGGAAATCTGAAATAAAAACACAAAATGCTGGAAATACTCAGCAGGTCAGGCAGCATCTGTGGAGAGAGAGAGAGACAGTTAACGTTTCAGGTCGATGACCCTTGGTCAGAACTGGAAAAAGCTGGAGATTGAACAGGTTTTTAAGCAAGTGTAGGGGCAGGGACAGTGGGGAGGGGAGGAAAGAACAAAAGATCTGTGATAGGATGGAAGGCAGGAGAGATTAAGAGACAAAAGGGATGATGGTGCAAGGCAAAAGGAGATGGTAATGGGACAAGTTAAGAAACACAAGATGGCTCTAGATGAAGTGTAAATGGCACTGGCAGAATGAAAGACAGCTGCCATGTGAGGGGAAAAAAGATAGGGGCAGAGGTTATGGTCTGAAATTGTTGAACTCGATGTTGAGTCCAGAAGGCTGTAAGAGACCAGTTCTGGCCTTGGAGGGACCTCTCTCCTATCATCCTTCTAAGGAAAGAAAGCAGTGCTTTTGGTTATGAAGAACTTGGTTTTCAGGCTTAGTTCCACGGTCTAATGAGTTCTTGGATGACTCCCTGTTGTGGAATGTATAGCTGCACGAATTAAGTCCTCCAATTTGCACCAACTCGTGTATTGGAGCAGGGATATGGGGATTGGGCGGGAAAGTGGAGTTGAGGTCGAAGATCAGCCATGATCTTATTGAATGGCTGCCTCCTGCTCCTATTTCTTGCTGTAGGTCTCTTTAACCTTTGTCTGAACTCCCAATTCTCTTTCAGTATCTGCTGGCCATGGTCCTGACTTACTTCAAACGCGCAGTCCTTCACACGAGTGACTACTCGAGGATGAACTTCTTCTTGGCATTGTAAGTACACGTCTGTGAGCATGACGGCAGTCGGATCTTCTACCTGTAGGACTGGGCAATGCACGTGCGATCTAGTCTGATGGTCAAAATGATTTGCATCTGTAAGAAAGGGTCCCCCAAGACTTGCTCTTGACAGATTGGCAATGTTTCAGGCACCCCTTATGCAGGCAATACTGCCTGATGCACACTGAGCTGTGAACTGCTGGGCAATGCAAGTCCTAAAAGCATTACAAAAGATGGGGACACTTTCCCACCTTCCTCCTTTTCTTAATCGATTATTCTACTGTGGGCCTATTTTAACCTCCAGATTCAAGGTCAAAGGTTCTCCCGCAGCCTTTGTGAAGGGAGGAAGGAGAGAGTACACCTTCAATTGTTGGCAAGAGGCTTGGGGATCAAATCGCCAGCCACCCTTCAACTGGGGAAGGAGGAAAAGACACCAACGCAGACTTGTCTTGAATTCCCCAAATTACTTTTTGATATCAGATGTGTGAAGTAGGCATTCATCGTGCTGGGTATTGAAGTTATTTGTGAATTGTGTCCCATCTTTGGTTGGGGGGTGGGGGGGGTGGAAAGAAGCCGACTACATTGGATAAATACTGAAAGGAAAGGTTTGCTGGGGTATGGGGAAAGAGCAGGGGAGTGGGATTCATTGGAGAGCTCTTTCAAAGAGCTGGCACGATGGGCCGAATGGCCTCCTGCTATGCTGTATTTGAAAGTATTTATTGTGACGTGCAGTGCCAATGTAAGAATTCCAGCAGGGTTAACTGTTGGCAGATGTCCTCTAATCGCTTGGTCCCACAGGTACCTGGCAAATGACATGGAAGAGGACGAAGAGCAATACAAGTATGAAATTTTCCCGTGGGCACTGGGTGAAAACTGGAGGAAACTTGTCCCGGACTTCCTCAAACTGCGGCTTGACCTGTGGGCTCAAATGAATTACAGGGCGGCGGTGAGCCGGCGTTGCTGTGAGCAGGTGAGTTGCTGGGGTTAGTGTTGCAACTACAGGGTCCCGCAGTGTTTACTGCATATTGTTTGTGGTGTCTTAAACTTAGCTGAAGGGACCGAGTGTAATGTATCCAGGTTTTGCTGACGATACAAAGCTAGGTGGGAAAGTAAGCTGTGAGGAGGACACAAAGAGCCTGCAAAGGGATATAGACAGGTTAAGTGAGTGGGCAATAAGGTGGCAGATGGAGTATAGTGTGGGGAAATGCTAGGTTATTCACTTTGGTGGGAAGAATAGAAAAACAGAATATTTTTTAAATTGTGAGCAACTATTAAATGTTAGTGTTCAGAGAGATTTAGGTGTCCTCGTACAGGAACCACCGAATGTTAGCATGCAGGTACAGCAAGCAATTAAGAAGGCAAATAGCATGTTGGCCTTTATTGCAAGGGGATGGAGTGCAAGAGTAAGGAAGTCTTGCTACAATTGTACAGGGCTTTGGTGAAACCACACCTGGAGTACTATGCACAGTTTTGGTCTCCTTATCTGAGAAAGGGCATACATGCATTAGAGGCGGTGCAATGAAGATTCACAATATTGATCCCTGGGATGAGGGGGTTGTCCTATGAGGAGAGATTGATTAGATTGGGCCTATACACTCTAGAGTTTAGAAGAATGAGGTGATCTCATTGAAACATGTAAGATTCTTGGAGGATGTTTCCCCCTGGCTGGAGAGTCTAGAACTAGGGGGTCACAGTCTCAGCATAAGGGGTCGGCCATTTAAGACTGAGATGAGGAATTTCTTCACTCGGAGGGTTGTGAATCTTTGGAATTCTCTGCCCCAGAGGGCTGTGGAGGCTCAGTCGTCTAGTCTATTCAAGGCTGAGATCGATAGATTTTTGGGCTCTTGGGGAATCAAGGGATATGGGGATCGGGAAAGTAGAGTTGAGGTCGAAGATCAGCCATGATCTTATTGAATAGCGGAGCAGGCTCGAAAGGCCGTATGGCCGACTCCTGCTCCTAATTCTTATGTTCTGAAGCCCATTGCATGGCAGACAACTCTTGCGATTGTCAGTCAAACAAATATGTAGTTGGACGGGTGAAACTTGTTTTTGAATACATCTTCTCGGCCACATGTGGGTGTGATGCACTTTGAGCCCTGGCAACTCTTGCAATTCAGTCAAAAAAAATGTAGGAGGATGCTTTACCATCTTCCTTCCTCCTTCCTTCATTGTTTGTTATACTGTGGGCATATTTTAACCTCCAGGTCATGAGTACAGCAAGACTCATGACCTTTTCCCCCCCTGAGATGCACTGGTCTCAGCTCAGTATTTGCAGCTGCCCTGTTGTAAAGATGGTCGTCTAGTGGTTATATTGCCGGACTAATAATCCCGAGATTGAGAGTTCAGATCCCACCACGGCAGTTTAAGAATTTGAATTCAGTTTTAGTCCAAACGCACTTGGCACTGACCCAACCTCACCAGAGAAATGGGTTGAGCTGGTAGGACAATGGCTCAGCTTTGATCTCTAGGGAGGATACTGACTGACAACAGAGTAGGTTTTCTGATTGGTTACATTTGACTAGTGGGTGGAACTGATGAGGGAAAAAAATAGGTGCAGTTCCGTCACTCCAGGTGTGTGCATCCAGTTTTTGAGGTTGAAGATCAGCCATGATCTTATTGAATGGCGGAGCAGGCTCCAGGGGCCGTATGGCTGACTCCTGCTGCTAATTCTTGTGTTCTTCTGCGACTATGAAATGATTCTCTTGGGTATCATGGCAAGTGCTTGGTGTACAGAATGTTGGGAGGTGGGTTTATACTCTTAACTCCGCTGAGCCACTAGGGCGACTATCCAAGGCATGCCAGGTAAAAGAAAAGAAAAACTTACATTTATATAGCGCCTTTCACGACCACCGGACATCTCAAAGCGCTTCACAGCCAATGAAGTACTTTTGGAGTGTCGTCACTTGTAATGTGGGAAACGCGGCAGCCAATTTGCGCACAGCAAGCTCCCACAAACAGCAATGTGATAATGACCAGATCATCTGTTTTTGTTGTGTTGATTGAGGGATAAATATTGGCCAGGACACCGGGGAGAATTCCCCTACTCTTCTTCGAAATAGTGCCATGGGATCATTTACATCCACCTGAGAGAGCAGACGGGGCCTCGGTTTAACGTCTCATCCGAAGGACGGCACCTCCGACAATGCAGCGCTCCCTCAGTACTGCACTGGAGTGTCAGCCTAGATTTATGTGCTCAAGTCCCTGGTGCGGGACTTGAACCCACAACCTTCTGACTCAGGCGAGTGTGCTACCCACTGAGCCACAGCTGACACTGACACAGTGCAGGACCCAGTGTGGCCTGAAATATTGGTCACTTCAATCTGTGACTCCTAGTGAGGTGAGTTTGTGTGTGTTTGAGTAGTTTGTTTTCCCATTGTGACAACTTTTTTAAAATTTGTTCCAGGTGATTGCCACCATTCCTTCCCATTATATATGGCACCGAGGCCGCCCAGCTCACCACAGTGGTGCAATTCGGAGCTACCTGCAGAAGGAAATGGTGCCTTACCCACAGGGGCCGAACGGGACGCCCCCATACTGCACCCTCTGCAATCGCTCCAGGTGCTTCTTGGACCTGGATTCGGACTCTTCCTCCTCTCCAGAAAACACAGCCTTGTTGGATGGTGACTGGCCCCAAGATCTGTTGATACTGTCACCAGCTGTACTGATAGACCATGGTATAGAAGGTATGGGCTCAACGTAGCACCGGCGGGGGGGGGGTTGAATACGATCTCTACTCTAGAAGAAAGATTCTAATCTGGAGCAGACTGAACTCAAAAGCTCGTGGAGGTTTCTAGTTCAGCAATGAATGGGGAAATGTTCTAGGTGCTGGGTAACACAAGAATGTAGTCCGCAAAGTATAAGTCAGTCTCGTGATCCTTCCAGTGGGATACTAGATCCCAGAGCGCTCATTGTTGCAAGCAAACCTACTGACTGCATTGCTCCATTTCCGCAGTCGACAGTTCTGCTAGAATCCAACTGGATTACTCTTCAAGCATAGCAAAGGATTGTTTAATTTTAATTTTTATGACCAAGCTGTCTTGTAGTAATTGTTTAAAAATGCACTGCATTGACTGCTAATCAGTTAGCTAAAGTTCCAGTAAGTGACCACATCCAGGTTGTCCTGTCTGTGTAACCTAGCTGCCGCCATTGCAACTTTTTATCAACACCTATAGTGGATGGTGCTTCCCAATCTTCCTCTTCCTCCTAAGCTGCAAATGGCTCTTCCCTGTATCTTGACTCATTAACAGTAGGAGACTGTGCAGTGTGCATCTTTCTCCCCTCCCCTGCCTCCAAACTGCAGAATTCCTGACCTCTCCAGTCTATCTACCTGCAAATATTAAGGTTTCTACAATCCAATCTTGGTGTCTAAATTTACCTCGTCCTTACTTGCGCTTTATGCTGTAAAGCCACTTGCGTTCCAATGTGAATGCTAACTGCACCAACCTAGTATAAATAGTGGGGTTTTTTTTGTGAAGGGAAATTAAATGTCTCCTATTAGCTGGGATGGAGTGAGGATGAGAAGGCGGCTTAGTGTGGCATTGACGAGTGTTTTTGTTAGTCCTACAGGAAGCGTTGGTCAGTGCCGAGCCTGACGGACAAGACTGCAGTTGGTGTATGTAAAGTGACTACGAATGTGCTCCATCTACAGCTGGACCTTTTTGACATGTGCAAGCACTGGAGTTTCTGCTTCTTAATCCTGTTCAGCATTTTTATGATCTGATGCACTTTATGATTTATTTCTCCCCCCCCCCCCCCTTCCCCTCCCCCCCAACCTCCCGTGAGACTAAGGATAGGAAGGGAGTTGTTGCAATTGAACTTAAATGGTTACACTCAAATGTTAAAAGCATTTGTTTGCAATTGTATGTATATTTATTGCTGTGAAGATAAGTAATGTATAGAATAAACATTGACACGTGACTGTGTGGCTGTCTGAGCAACATGCCCTCCACCACTCAGTGGTCTAAGTAGGATGAGCAACTTTAATACGAGGTGGCGGTCTCGTACAGCCTCGATCTCTGGATCGGTGCTATTTCTCCTCGGGTCCCAAGATGAGCAATGAGTTTCGAGCTGGCAGTCGCTGGGGAGGCCCAGCCAGAGTGGAACTTGTTATTACAGGTACAACGAAGGCCAGAGTGACCCGTAACCTAACTTAAATAGAATTCTCAAACAGGCAATTCTTAACTTGCTTACTATACTTTGATTTCAATTCCTCCCACTCCCCACCACCAATGCAGTGGACCTACAAACCGTTCTTTCAGCGAATTGGGCAGCATAAAGTGACTGCTCTAATTAATTTCCTACACTTCTCCTCTCTCTCTCTCTCTCTCTCTCTCTCTCTCTCTCAGAACTGGATTAATTTCTTTGGTCCTTTTTTTTTAACTAGTTAAATGGTTGTTAACACCACTTGACCCAAAATGAGCACTGTGGTAGGTGGGTCCTGATTGGCACAATCCTATAGAATTAACACTAGCAGCAGAGAACCAGTAATTAGCGTTAAAATGAACGCAATGGTGAGATTTAACAGTTCGTTTCACACAAGCGCAAAATCATTTCTTTAAGTACCTCCACACTAATTTCAAAATATAGAAAGTTCCTTGTAGTGTAATGATTGGGTAGTGATATCCGTATTTAATATCATTTTCTCTTCAATGACCTCTTCACTTTTTATCCTTGAGTTCTGCCTTCTTCCGTAACTCTCTTTTCCCCCAAGACACTGAATGTTTAACATTGCTTAACATCCTTTGCTTTAATTCCTCTGCAGTGCCCTCCTTGCACTTCACCACCTTTCGAGATTACCATTTTCCAAACACTTATCCCAAAGTCCTTCCCCTCCACTTTTTACATGTAGGCTTTGCGTAGATTATTTTTTAAATTGTTTACGTCCCGCCTTGATTTCTCCAAGGCTTTCCTCCCAGACTCTCTCTTCCCCCCCCCCCCCCCCCCCATTATGAACTCCAGCTCCTGTCCCTCACTAGTTCTGCTTGCCCATCACTCTAATCCTGGCTGGTCTTCAGTGGCTCTCTCTCTTCCAACAGATCAATCTCAAAATCCTCATCCTAATCTTCAGATCCCTCCATGGCTTCCCTCCAACTTACTGCTGTGACCCCTTCTGCCTTTCTGTACCATTCCAAGCCCTTTCTTCCTAATATGTCCATCTCCTGTCCCTCTGTTCCACCAAGGGTGGCAGGACTTTCAGTTACCCAGTCCCCTACTCTCTGGAACTTCCTCTGCCTCCCTTTCTCTTCCTCTTTCTCAAACCTTAACCTTGCCGTTTGTCACATCTCCAAACCATCTGAGTGTCTTGGGCCTCAGTTTTGAAAGTGGGGAAGGAAAGATCACTTATTTTAACTCTAGCTATTTCAGAACTGTATGGAACAGGCTCCACAAACTTCTCCTTTTTGGCACAAGTCTTGAAATTAATTGCAAACTGCTACTTGTAATGGTTCCGAAGTCTTTCGGAGGTGCTGTCTTTCGGATGAGACGTTAAACCGAGGCCCCGTCTGCTCTCTCAGATGGACGTAAAAGATCACATTGCACTATTTCGAAGAAGAGCAGGGGAATTATCCCCAGTGTCCAGGGCCAATATTTATCCCTCAACCAACATCACTAGAAACAGATGATCTGGTCATTATCACGTTGCTGTTTGTGGGAGCTTGCTCTGCGCAAATTGCCTGCTGTGTTTCCCACATTACAACAGTGACTACATTTCAAAAGTACTTCATTGGCTGTAAAGCGCTTTGAGACGTCTGTTGGTCGTGAAAGGCGCTATAGAAATGCAAGTCTTTCTTTGATTCTCCTTTTTATGAAAACAAAGTAGGTGAAGCAGGTTTGATACACCTGAAGGTGTTAAATATACCAGGCACACAAGTACATGGATGCACCAGTGGGCCAGACTATGAGGCTACTTGAGCTTCTGCTGAGGTTTATATGGTTATACCAGTACTTCAGAAGTTAATCAGAATGGAGACAAGGAAAATTTAAGGAGATGTGATATAATGGAGCGATGGGATACAAGTAAAATAAGATTAATCCCCAATTAGTCAAGCAAGGAGAGGACTTAACAGTAGTGGGAAGGGGGGAAAAGGTATTCAAGTACTGTACGTGAGATTATGAGACATTGCAAATGTAGTAAGTTGCTTGACCAAACCAGTAAGCGTAACCACAGAAATCTCAATCAGAACCACAGAAATCTCAATCAGGACCACAGTGGTAGCACTCTCTCCTGGAGTCAGAAGGTTGTGGGCTTGAGCGCAAAAGTCAGGCTGACGCTCCCAGTGCAGGGCTGAGGGAGCGCTGCACTGTCTGAGGTGCTGTCTTTCACGTGAGACTTTAAACCGAGGCCCCGTCTGCTCTCCTCAGGTGGATGTAAAGGATTCCCCAGCCACTGTTTGAGGAAGAGCGGTGGAGTTCTCCGTGGTGTCCTGGGCCAATATTTGTCTCGACATCACTGCTGCGTTTCCTATAGTGACTACACTTGAAAAGTGCTTAATTGGCTGTGAAGCGCTTTGGGATGGCCTGAGGTTGTGAAAAGGTGCTGTATAAAAGCAAGTCCTTTATTGACCAGAGCACCAAGTCAGTGCTAGTTTGTTGCTGTGATAGGACAAGGAGATAGAATCATAGAAATTTATGGTGCAGAAGCAGGCCATTCGGCCCATCGTGCCTGCGCCGGCCGAAAGAACTATCCAGCCGAATCCCATAGAGATATTTACCAAACTTAACCTGGCAATGTGCACGATGCGCAACACCAAGAACCACCTGGGAATAAATCACAGGAAAGCCATTTTTTCCAGCCAGGGAATGCTTCATGCAATCTTCAGTGACAAGGTCATAGCTCAAGTGCGAAATGAGTAAGTTTGCCCAAGGATGGAATTTCATTCATACAATAGCCAGCCTGAGCTGGCAATAATTGAATGGATTTGTGGCCGATTAAAGAGTCTCTTGAAGTCACAGCACAGCGGGAATGAGATGTTTAAGAGTCTTCCCACCCCCCGCAAGTATATCGTAGTTCTTCATTAACGAGTGAGCACGGAGCAATTAAGGGATAAAGAATAAGAATCAATCTACCGATTTGAAGAAGAATCACTGAGGAGTCCCATTCAGAGATGGTGAAAGGATGGGAAATAACAAAAGCTCGATCAAAAATGTCACTTTTGATAAGAGTACTGACCGTCTTAACAGTATTGAAATCAATTCAGGAGGTGTGCCTGATAAACAGGGGGCCCAGAAGGGGAATAGAGTATCCAAGGTCGTACTGAGCACAGGCACTGGAGAAGGAGCAAAAAAGATTTACAAGGATGATACCAGATCTGAAGAGGTTCTACCCATCAGGAAAGATTGAACAGGCTGGGGCTCTTTTCTCCAGAAAAGAGAAGGCTGAGGGGTGACCTGATGGAGGTCTTTAAGATTATGAAAGGGTTTGATAGGGTAGAAGTAGAGAAGATGTTTCCACTTGTGGGGGAGACCAGAACTAGGGGCCATCAATATAAGATAATCACTAATAAATCCAGTCGGGAATTCAGGAGAAACTTCTTTACCCAGAGAGTGGTGAGAATGTGGAATTCGTTACCATGGGGTCCCAGGTATGGTGTCAGTATTTACAGGGGGGGTCCCAGGGATTGTGTCAGTATTTACAGGGAGGGAGGGGAGAGAGGAGGGGAGAGAGGGGGGGGAGAGGGGAGGGGAGGGGAGGGAGGGGAGGGGGGGGAGGAGAGGGGGGAGGGGGAGGCAGAGGAGAGGGGGGGGCAGAGGAGAGGGGGGAGGGGGGGCAGAGGAGAGGGGGGGGCAGAGGAGGGGGGGGGAGGTGAGAGGAGAGGGGGGGGGAGGGGAGAGGAGAGGGGGGGGGGGAGGGGAGGGGAGGGAGGGGAGGGGAGGGGAGGGGGGGGCCCCGGGGAGTGTGTCAGTATTTACAGGGAGTCCCCGGGAGTGTGTCAGTATTTACAGGGGGGTCCCCGGGGAGTGTGTCAGTATTTACAGGGGGTCCCCGGGAGTGTGTCAGTATTTACAGGGGTGGCCCCGGGAGTGTGTCAGTATTTACAGGGGGTGCCCGGGAGTGTGTCAGTATTTACAGGGGGGGTCCCCGGGAGTGTGTCAGTATTTACAGGGAGTCCCCGAGAGTGTGTCAGTATTTACAGGGGGGTCCCCGGGAGTGTGTCAGTATTTACAGGGGGTCCCGGGGAGTGTGTCCGTATTTACAGGGGGGGTCCCCGGGAGTGTGTCAGTATTTACAGGGGTGGCCCCGGGAGTGTGTCAGTATTTACAGGGGGTGCCCGGGGAGTGTGTCAGTATTTACAGGGGGTCCCCGGGGAGTGTGTCAGTATTTGCAGGGGGTCCCCGGGGAGTGTGTCAGTATTTGCAGGGAGTCCCCGGGGAGTGTGTCAGTATTTACAGGGGGGGCCCGGGGAGTGTGTCAGTATTTACAGGGGGTTGCTGGGTAGTGTGTCAGTATTTACAGGGGGTCCCGGGGAGTGTGTCAGTATTTACAGGGGGGTCCCGGGGAGTGTGTCTGTATTTACAGGGGGTCCCCGGGAGTGTGTCAGTATTTACAGGGAGTCCCGGGGATGGTGTGTCAGTATTTACAGGGGGTCCCCGGGAGTGTGTCAGTATTTACAGGGGGGTCCCAGGGAGTGTGTCAGTATTTACAGGGGGGGTCCCGGGGAGTGTGTCTGTATTTATAGGGGGTCCCGGGGAGTGTGTCAGTATTTACAGGGGTTCCTCGGGGAGTGTGTCAGTATTTACAGGGGGGGTCCCAGGGAGTGTGTCAGTATTTACAGGGGGGGTCCCAGGGAGTGTGTCAGTATTTACAGGGGGGGTCCCAGGGAGTGTGTCAGTATTTACAGGGGGTCCCCAGGAGTGTGTCAGTATTTACAGGGGGTCACCAGGAGTGTGTCAGTATTTACAGGGGGGTCCCGGGGAGTGTGTCAGTATTTACAGGGGTCCCCGGAAGTGTGTCAGTATTTACAGGGGTCCCCGGGAGTGTGTCAGTATTTACAGGGGTCCCCGGGAGTGTGTCAGTATTTACAGGGGGTCCCCGGGGAGTGTGTCAGTATTTACAGGGGGTCTCTGGGTGTGTGTCTGTATTTACAGGGGGTCCCCGGGAGTGTGTCAGTATTTACAGGTGGATCCCCAGGAGTGTGTCAGTATTTACAGGGGGATCCCCAGGAGTGTGTCAGTATTTACAGGGGGTCCCCGGGGAGTGTGTCAGTATTTACAGGGGGGTCCCGGGGAGTGTGTCAGTATTTACAGGGGGGTCCCGGGGAGTGTGTCAGTATTTACAGGGGGGTCCCGGTGAGTGTGTCAATATTTACAGAGGGTCCCCGGGAGTGTGTCAGTATTTACAGGGGATCCCCAGGAGTGTGTCAGTATTTACAGGGGTGTCCCGGGGAGTGTGTCAGTATTTACAGGGGGGGTCCCGGTGAGTGTGTCAGTATTTACAGGGAGTCCCCGGGGAGTGTGTCAGTATTTACAGGGGGTCCCCGGGAGTGTGTCAGTATTTACAGGGGGTCCCCGGGAGTGTGTCAGTATTTACAGGGAGTCCCCAGGAGTGTGTCAGTATTTACAGGGGGTCCCCGGGAGTGTGTCAGTATTTACAGGTGGATCCCCAGGAGTGTGTCAGTATTTACAGGTGGATCCCCAGGAGTGTGTCAGTATTTACAGGGGGTCCCTGGGGAGTGTGTCAGTATTTACAGGGGGTCCCCAGGAGTGTGTCAGTATTTACAGGGGGGTCCCAGGGAGTGTGTCAGTATTTACAGGGGGGGTCCCGGGGAGTGTGTCTGTATTTATAGGGGGTCCCGGGGAGTGTGTCAGTATTTACAGGGGTTCCTCGGGGAGTGTGTCAGTATTTACAGGGGGGGGTCCCAGGGAGTGTGTCAGTATTTACAGGGGGGGTCCCAGGGAGTGTGTCAGTATTTACAGGGGGGGTCCCAGGGAGTGTGTCAGTATTTACAGGGGGTCCCCAGGAGTGTGTCAGTATTTACAGGGGGTCCCCAGGAGTGTGTCAGTATTTACAGGGGGTCCCGGGGAGTGTGTCAGTATTTACGTGGGGGTCCCGGGGAGTGTGTCAGTATTTACAGGGGTCCCCGGGAGTGTGTCAGTATTTACAGGGGTCCCCGGGAGTGTGTCAGTATTTACAGGGGGTCCCCGGGGAGTGTGTCAGTATTTACAGGGGGTCTCTGGGTGTGTGTCTGTATTTACAGGGGGTCCCCGGGAGTGTGTCTGTATTTACAGGGGGTCCCCGGGAGTGTGTCAGTATTTACAGGTGGATCCCCAGGAGTGTGTCAGTATTTACAGGGGGATCCCCAGGAGTGTGTCAGTATTTACAGGGGGTCCCCGGGGAGTGTGTCAGTATTTACAGGGGGGGTCCCGGGGAGTGTGTCAGTATTTACAGGGGTGTCCCGGGGAGTGTGTCAGTATTTACAGGGGGGGTCCCGGTGAGTGTGTCAGTATTTACAGGGAGTCCCCGGGGAGTGTGTCAGTATTTACAGGGGGTCCCCGGGAGTGTGTCAGTATTTACAGGGGGTCCCCGGGAGTGTGTCAGTATTTACAGGGAGTCCCCAGGAGTGTGTCAGTATTTACAGGGGGTCCCCGGGAGTGTGTCAGTATTTACAGGTGGATCCCCAGGAGTGTGTCAGTATTTACAGGTGGATCCCCAGGAGTGTGTCAGTATGTACAGGGGGTCCCCGGGGAGTGTGTCAGTATTTACAGGGGGTCCCGGGAAGTGTGTCAGTATTTACAGGGGGGTCCCGGGGAGTGTGTCAGTATTTACAGGGGGGTCCCGGTGAGTGTGTCAGTATTTACAGGGGGTCCCCGGGAGTGTGTCAGTATTTACAGGGGATCCCCAG
Source organism: Squalus acanthias (assembly GCA_030390025.1). Lineage (NCBI taxonomy): Eukaryota > Metazoa > Chordata > Chondrichthyes > Squaliformes > Squalidae > Squalus > Squalus acanthias. Next base: position 25,929,190 of record CM059450.1, on the reverse strand, counting down.
GAGTGTGTCAGTATTTACAGGGGTGTCCCGGGGAGTGTGTCAGTATTTACAGGGGGGGGTCCCGGTGAGTGTGTCAGTATTTACAGGGAGTCCCCGGGAGTGTGTCAGTATTTACAGGGGGTCCCCGGGAGTGTGTCAGTATTTACAGGGGGTCCCCGGGAGTGTGTCAGTATTTACAGGGGGTCCCCGGGAGTGTGTCAGTATTTACAGGGGGTCCCAGAGAGTGTGTCAGTATTTACAGGGAGATGTGCTGCTATGTACAATGGTGGGGCACCCCCATATGATGGAGATTGAAATCCACTGCTCTAAAGTGAATCACAACACCTTTCTTTCCCTTCCACCACTGTCCTAATATAAAAAAAATCCCCCGAAGCCTTTGTGCTCGGGACTTTTTCAGACGTCAATGTTTAGGCTTTCGGCCAGACATGAAGCTCATATCAATTCTGCCCCCGCATTGTCAATAACTTCTTCGCTTAATTGGCTGGCTTGGTATCCAGTTGCATAAGCGTCATGTCACCTGACGATTGCCTCAGTAGGAGGAAGCACAAAATCTTGGAACAGTTTGATCCTGACCTTCAGTCGTGTGTCAGCAGCTGAGTTGTTCCAATTGCAGGTGAGTGTGGGGCTTAATCAGCCGTTTATAAAGCTTCCCAAACTCGTTAGAGCAGCCTGCTCCTCAGTCTGTGTTAGGGCCCTACCTTCCTATTGTCAGGATTTGTTGTCAGCATTGTTTAAACAGAGTTCTTGTTTCATAGTCGTCTCTCCGCCCCGGGAGGCACTGACCCTTGCACAGTCGACAGCAACTTTATACCGCGTCTTTAAGGCAGCGTTATCAGACAAAAAATTGACACCGAGTTAAAGAAGGAGGTGTGAGGACAGGTGACCAAAAGCTTTGTCAAAGAGGTAGCTTAAAGGACGAGGGTGAGGCGGAGAGGTTTAATGAGGGGAATATCCCAGAGTTTAGGGCTCAGGCAACTGAAGGCACGGCCGCCAATGGTGGAGCGATGGAAATCGGGGGATGCTCAAGAGGCCAGAATTGGAGGAGCGCAGAGATCTCGGAGGGTTGCGGGGCTGGAGGAGATTACAGAGATAGGGAGGGGGGCGAGGCCACGGAGGGATTTGAAAACGAGGATGAGAATTTCAAAATCGAGGCGTTGCCGGACCGGGAGCCAATGTAGGTCAGCGAGCACAGGGGGCGATGGGTGAACGGGACTCGGTGCGAGTTAGGACACGGGGGCAGCAGAGTTTTGGATGAGCTCGAGTTTACGGAGGGTGGAATGTGGGAGACCGGCCAGGAGAGCATCGGAACAGTCGAGTCTGGAGGTGACAAAAAGGTGGACTTTGGTTGGGGCGGAGCCGGGCGATGACACTGGCACATTGGGGCCAATTGTAGTCTCGCTCTGTTGCAGCTCAGTACAGATCAGGGAGTTTCCTGCACTCTGTCACCACCATAAACCCACGAAGTCAGCAGTTCTCCCGGTGGTTTTCCCTTATTAGTGAAAGTCCCTGATTGTTTCTACCAATAAAAATGCGCTGGATTGGTTTTAGCATTGGGTGTGCTAGGGGATATTGTAACCGTGTACGGTGATCTCCATAATAGGCCCTACGGTTTGTCTAAACTCTTGCTTGGGGGTGTATTTTTCACCAAGTTGTATAACAAAGGCTTTCAAACTTGGCCCTAAACTCTGGAATTCCCTCCTTAACGCTCCTTAAAACCTACCTCTCTCCTGTACCAAGCTTTTGGTCACTTTTTTAAAATTCGTTCCTGGGATGTGGGCGTCACTGGCAAGGCCAGCATTTATTGCCCATCCCTAGTTGCCCCTTGAGAAGGTGGTGGTGAGCACCTTCTTGAACCGCTGCAGTCCGTGTGGTGAAGGTGCTCCCACAGTGCTGTCAAGGAGGGAGTGCCAGGATTTTGACCCAGCGACGATGAAGGATCGGCCGATATACTTCCAAGTGGGGATGGTGTGTGATTGGGAGGGGAACTTGGAGGTGGTGGTGTTCCCGTGCGCCTGCCGCCCTTGTCCTTCTAGGCAGTAGTGGTCACGGGTTTGGGAGGTGCTGCCGAAGAAGCCGGGTGACCTGCTCAAATGGCCATTCTTCATGAGTGAGCCAAAACAGCGGGTGTCTCGGCAGGCTATTCGACCGTGGAGGGCATCACAGTGCAGCCCGATCCACTGAGGCCATTTCCAGCACTGCGATCCTGGTCTCTATGGAAGGGAATGGTAGTACTGAGGGAGCATCGCACTGTCGGAGGGGCAGTACTGAGAGAGCGCCGCACTGTCGGAGGGGCAGTACTGAGGGAGCGCCGCACTGTCGGAGGGGCAGTACTGAGGGAGCGCCGCACTGTCGGAGGGGCAGTACTGAGGGAGCGCCGCACTGTCGGAGGGGCAGTACTGAGGGAGCGCCGCACTGTCGGAGGGGCAGTACTGAGGGAGCGCCGCACTGTCGGAGGGGCAGTACTGAGGGAGCGCCGCACTGTCAGAGGGGCAGTGCTGAGGGAGCACCGCACTGTCGGAGGGGCAGTACTGAGGGAGCGTCGCACTGTCGGAGGGGCAGTACTGAGGGAACGCCGCACTGTCGGAGGTGCCGTTCTTCAGATGAGACGTTAAACCGAGGCCCCGTCTGCTCTCTCGGATGGATGTAAAAGATCCCACGGGCACTATTTTGAAGAAGAGCAGGGGAGTTCTCCCCAGTGTCCTGGGCCAATATTTATCCCTCAATCACTAAAACAGATGATCTGGCCATGATCACATTGCTGTTTGTGGGAGCTTGCTGTGTGTAAATTGGCTGCCGCATTTCCTACATTGCAACAGTGACTACACTTCAAAAAGTACTTCATTGGCTGTAAAGCGCTTTGGGACATCCGGTGGTTGTGAATGGCGCGGTATTAATGCAAGTCTTTCTTTTTATTTGTGTACCCCTATGATTTGACAAGCAGGTACCCGACGCGACACCATGAAGCCACTGGCTGCCCTCTCCGTCTGCTCCTTGTTCTTCCTCCTGGCCGAAGGAGGCAAACCGCAACCTTGCTGTAAGTGCACTTTATATCGTGTTACGCTAGTTACCGAGGAAATAGAACAGAGGTAGGGCTAGAACAGGCACAGCCTCTGAACAAGAAAGGGGAGATCGCCCTTTCGGGTGAGACCTTCCATTATGGGGGTGGGCTTCACATATTAGTGCCCTTGTTCTGGATCCTCCCCCCCACCCCACCAGACGAAATAGTTTCTCGACATCTACCTTATCGGAAACCCTTTATCATTTTAAACACCTCGATTGGATCACCCCTCGAGGGAGTGCCAACCCAAGTTAATGCAACCTGCCCTCATATGAGGGGCAGGAAAAGACCCCGTGGTCCTTCCAGCCTGTCCCACGCCACTATGGCCATTGCATTATGGTTCAACACTCCTTCCCTCTCCTCCCTCTCACCCCTCTCGCCACGGCCATGTAAGGCGAGAGGTGAAAAATCCCAGGGTCAATCGGGGCAAAAATACACTGGGAAAAAAAAATCCCTCTCC